>ML377221.1:441-12595 GCA_005239525.1 Nicotiana knightiana | reverse complement strand
CCCCCCTCAAGTTGGAGCATGAAGATTACGAATGCCCAACTTGTCAAGTAAGAGCTCAAATTGTGATTTGCCCAAAGCTTTCGTAAAGATGTCGGCAAGTTGTGCAGTCGTACGAACAAAAATCGGGCGGATGGTGCCTCCGACAAATTCATCTCGAATAAAATGACAGTCTATCTCAATATGTTTTGTTCTTTCATGGAAGACTGGATTGCGGAGGATATGTAGTGCAGATTGACTATCACAAGAAAGACGAATGGGAGAATGGTGTTGGATGCCCAGACTTGATAGAATACTCCGAAGCCATTTTAATTCACAAATAGTCATAGCCATAGACCGATATTCAGCTTCAGCCGATGATCGAGAAACAACATTTTGCTTTTTCGTTCTCCATGAGACCGGTGAGTCTCCTATTGAGATATACCATCCGGTGAGTGATCGTCGAGTTAACGGACAACCAGCCCAATCAGAATCACACCATCCGTACAACTTAAGATCCGAAGTCGAAGAAAGAACAATACCTTGGCCCGGGCTTCCCTTGAGGTACCGGACCACTCTTAGAGCAGCATCCCAGTGGTCTGCTCGCGGTTGTTGCATAAATTGCGACAAGACATGAACACTGTAAGACAAATCAGGACGAGTAAAACACAAGTAGATCAATCGGCCGACAAGACGTCGGTAGCTCTCGGGATTATCAACAAAGCGGCTACGTGACAAAGCTAGTCGATGGTTCTGTTCCATCGGGGTGCCAATTGGACGACCCCCGAGTAAGCCGACCTCAGAAATGATATCCAAGGCATATTTCCGTTGATTGAGGAAGAGACCTTTGGGTCCTCGAGCAACTTCAACGCCCAAGAAGTATTTCAACAGGCCCAAGTCTTTCATATGGAAACATTTGGCAAGGTAATCTTTGAAATGTTGGATCCATTTTGAATTGTTGCCGGAGATAATCAAATCATCCACATATACAAGCACATTTAGCTGCTGAGCTCCCCGCTTCAAAGTGAAGAACGAGTAATCGGAATATGACTGTCGGAACCCATATCGTTTCAGGGCAGTCGACAATTTTGCGAACCAGCACCTTGGTGCTTGTTTCAACCCATAAAGTGATTTCTTGAGATGACATACTTTGTCGGGATCATTTGATCGGAACCCCGGAGGCATTTTCATATACACCTCTTCCTTGAGGTCACCATGGAGGAAAGCATTGTGGACATCCATCTGATGCAATTCCCAGTTCTGAGCTGCAGCTACGGCAAGGAATACTCGGACAGTCACCATTTTTGCTACCGGAGCAAACGTCTCTGTATAGTCAATTCCTTCTATTTGATGGTTGCCGAAGATAACCAATCGGGCCTTGTACCTTTCAACAGATCCGTCAGAATGATACTTGATCTTGTAAACCCATCTACACCCTAGTGCTTTCTTGCCCGGTGGTAAATTTTTGACCACCCATGTACCGTTATCTTCTAATGCTTGGATCTCTTGTTGCATTGCTTTCTTCCATCGGTCATCTTTCATAGCTTCTTGGAACGAGGTTGGCTCTTGTCCAGCTGTTACAGCCGCAAGATATTTACTTTATTAATTTCAACATTGCAAAATAGTTCTAATTTTCCTTTTTTTCTTTCTTTCAAGTGATATTGATATAGTTCTAATTTTCCTTTTTCATGATATAATTAGAGTTAGGTCATTTTCTTAATTTAAAATTTATAAAGGGGCATGACATACAAATATCACTTCTTAAATAATGGGGTTTGTGACTCTTGACAGTTTATTTTAGTTTTATAACTCTACCACTTTTTTGACAAATAAAAAATTTACTTTTATACGTAAGAGATAATGTCTTTTACACATAATATATCTAAAAAGATCATTTTCTTAATTTTAAAATTATAAAAAGGTATAATGTACAAATAACACTTCTTATTTACAATAATGACAAGTCAGATAGTTTTATAGTCTTTATAAACTTATTTTTAGTTTTATTACTTTCTTTTATAAAGAGGGGATTTACTAGTACAACATAAAATATCTCTCTTACATATAGAGATCTAAAAAGGCACGTTCTTAATTTTAACATTGTAAATGGTGACGAAATCTCGTTTTTTCCTATATAATTGAGTTGGCAAATACCGTTAAATGCAAATTTTTTCCCTTTTTTCTTCCTTTTGTCTTGTACCATTCATTTCACGTTTGGTCCTTCAAATTTGTTCTATTTTTACTAAAAGATAGGGGTGGACGTTCAGGCAGTTCAGATTGCATATGAAAATTTCGAGCTGGATTTTCAGTTTTCGTATTGAAGAAATGACAATCCAAATAAGTTTGAATTGGATCAGATTTTTTAAGTTCAGTTTCAGATAATCGATTTGGATATTTTGGATTTATTCGATTTTGAGCTTATAAGTTGAGATGTTTCTTCTTTCTTCAAACAAAAATAAATATCCAAATGAAGTGCTCATGTTAAATTACCTAAAAAGCTCCTCATTATCACGCAATCATCCAAATGAAGTATTCAAGTAATGAATTAATTATTTAAAAAGTACAATAGAAATATTAATATGGCCGAGAAGTAGAAATAGTAAAACCATGTACAAAAGTATTTTCACAATAACTTAGTAATTAATATTGAATATTATGAGATAATATTTAATGAGTAGGGTATTGAACTTATTACTATTGACATATAGATAATGAACTAAATATAAAGTATAAGAATTTTAGATTTTTGGATATCAAAAAATTCGAAGTACCAAATCTAATATCCAAAAATTTTAAAAATTAAATCTAAAATCCAATCCGTAATCCGAAAATCCAAACCAAAAATTCAAAAATTTCTAATTTCGGATTTGCCCATACTATGCCCACCCCTACTAAAAGATTTCCGTTTGTTTAAAGCTTTTTGTGCTTATTCTTCACTTTTATTTTACAGTTAATTAATTATTTGTCTTTTTTATTAAGAAATGATTTTTCTAGTACCATTTTCGCAAGATGAATAAAAATAATATCTCCTAATGAATAATTGCCTTTAGTATATTATTGATGATACTAAGATCTTAAAGTGATGATATAATTAGTACCATCTAAATGAACCAAATAATAGACGTATATTTACTTTGGTCTTAGGGCACCGTGTTAGTTGACAGTCAGCCTTACAAAAATACCAGTCAAAACAGACTAATTGAAAGAAAATAAGAATTTTAAATTAGATAAAGAAATTTGATATTTACTCTTTTAACGTTGCTTCCTAATTCCTACCTAGGGGTGTGCATTCGATTTATCGTTTCGATTTTGACCCTTATCGATAATTACTTATCGATTACCGATTTGTACATATGTTTATTGTTATCGTTTCAATAAGGTTTCGATATTTTCG
The DNA here is from genome assembly GCA_005239525.1 of Nicotiana knightiana. Classification (NCBI taxonomy): domain Eukaryota; kingdom Viridiplantae; phylum Streptophyta; class Magnoliopsida; order Solanales; family Solanaceae; genus Nicotiana; species Nicotiana knightiana. Next base: position 9,225 of record ML377221.1, on the reverse strand, counting down.
ATTTCGATTTATCAATTTTTGGAGCTTATCGATTCAGTTATCCATTACACCAATAAGAAAATTTGCGGGTTTCCACGGAAAGGATATCGCTATAAACACGTCTAACTAATATGGACAAAAAAAAAGCTAAAATAAGACGAACATCATTTATAACATAAAAATTGTGCCAACAAGCACATGCAGCGAAACTAAAGTAAGGGGTAACTCTCCAAGATGACCCACAAACATGGAGTTGAAGAAGCATATATGATGACTACATAAGAATATGCAAATAAAGAAAAATATCCGTTCTACGTCAAAGAAAAAAGGGTACCTGAAGAGACTTAAGGGAAGGAAAGGGTATCGGTCGATATACTCACTGGAACAACAGTATTCACAAGTCTCATTTTCACTGCTTCAGAGGCAGTGTAGAACCTTGTCAAAAACCACATTTCACGAGCTTTTTTGGGCCCAACCTGTTCAGCCAGCAATATGAATGAGATTACTTAAAGATGCACTTTGCTTGTTTTTACACCAATACTTGATCAAGACATGAAAAGAAAAAGACCATTATGTTATCCATGAAGGAAAAACCATGTTTAGATATGCTCACCAAACGAGACATAATTGAACTTCCATAACCAGCATCAAAACTTCCTACCTCCAATTTGCAAATGAGTCAGATTTCATGGCATTACTTTATGAACATCATTTTTGAAGAAAGGGCCTCAAAGTATAAGAATAAAATTCAAGAAGGCTATAGTAGTAAGAACAATAGTCAACTGACTTTGTAAATAAGCTAAGCTGGGAGATTCGTTCAACATAGAAACACTACCTTAGGGTAAAAGCGGCACTGAAGAGGGTAGAAGAAATAATAGGGTTAGGGACATGGGGTAAAGGAACGAGTATTATAGAATAAGGGTATATTTATCTTTTTAGTATATCTTATCGGTTTATTGATAAACCGATAACCGAAGAGGACAAAAGCGAAATCGAAATCGATAACTCGATAAGTAAAATTTTGAAATCGAAATCGAAATCGATAAACCGATAACAAATAATCGATTCGATTTATTGATAAACCGATTCGAATGCACACCCATATTCCTACCTTCTCTTTATTTGCCCATCAAGATATTTCTTACCATTGTCGGTCAATCTAGCTTGTAGTCAATACATTTACAAGCTTTTGGTTAATACTTTGAAAATGCTGCTAATCAGAAAAGCACAACTGCTGGAACATTAAAATAGTTAAGCTATTGCAACGATACGGCCGGTCGTTTTGAGAGTTGTAGCCCCGTTCCTCCATTTTCTATTTTTTTTTTGTGTTCTACAGCTGTTATATGACTTAGCGGGTTAGTTGGTTCGGGTCATTGAAACACTTAGTCTCATAATGGAAAGCTTAAGTTGAAAAAGTTGATCAGATGTTTACTTATGTGTAAACGACCTCGGATTTGAATTTTAATGGTTCCGTTAGCTCTGTTAGGTGATTTTGAACTTAGAAGCGTGTCCGAATTGTGATTTATAGGTTCGTAGTAGAATTAGGCTTGAAATAACGAAAATTAAAATTTTGGAAAGTTTGACCAAAAGTGGACTTTTTGATATCGGGGTCGGATTGGATTTCCGGAACTTGGAGTAGGTTCGTGGTGTCATTTATGACTTGTGTGCAAAATTTGAAGTCAATTGGACGTGATTTGATAGGTTTCGGCGTCGTTTGTAGAATTTGAAAATTTCAAAGTTCATTAGGCTTGAAGCCGTGTGCAATTCGTGTTTTTTATGTTGTTTGAGGTGATTTTAGGGTTCGACTAAGTTTGTATCATGTTTTAGGACTTGTTGGTATGTTTAGTTGAGGTCCCGAGGTCCTCGGGTGAGTTTCGGGCGGTTAACGGGTCATTTTTTACTTAGCTTATTAGCTGAAGTTTTCTAGTTTTTGCTGGTTCTGGTTTCCTCTTATGCGATCGCGTGGGAAGGTCCACGATCGCGTAAGCTTAGTTGTGTAGTAGAGAAATTTGTTCTACGCGATTGCGAGATGTAGGTTGCGATCGCGTAGTTGTGGAATGTTGTGAACTGCGAATACGTAGCCAGGATCGCGTTCGCGTAGAGTATTGGGTCAGGAGCTGAGATCAAGTAATTTCCCTATGCGATCACATAGGTATGGACGCGATCGCGTAGCTTTGGGGAGTCAACTGTACGCGATCGCGGAGGGTGTTACGCGTTCGCGTAGTGTAAGTTGTGGGGAAATTTGGTTTGTTCTATGCGAACGCGAGGATTCTTCCGCGTTCGCGATTAAGGCTTATCTGGGCAGAATATAAGATTCAAAAATGAGGGTTTTGAGTTCATAACATAAAATTTATTTGGTAGCTCGGTAGAAGGCGATTTTTGGAGAGATTCTTGCATGGGTGTTTGAGGTAAGTGATTCCAATCTAATTTTGGTCAGATTCCATGATTTTTCCTTTAATTCCATCATCTAATTTATGATTTGGGGTGGAAAATTAGGGAAAAGGAGGAAGAGTTCTTGCGCTAGAATTTTGAAGTTTTGAATGGGATTTTGTTATCGGATTTGAGTAAATTTGGTATAGTTAGACTTGTGAGTGAATGGGCTTCGGATTTTGTGTCTTTTGTTGGATTTCGAGACGTGGGCCTGGGAGCCAGTTTTTGGCAAATTTTCGGATTTTGGCTTATAAATTCATATTTTTCTTGTGGAATTAATTTCTTTAGCATGTATTGATTGTATTGTACTGATTGTGGCTAGATTCGAGACGTTTGGAGACCAATTTTTGAGGCAAAAACGTGTTGGAGTAGAGTTTTGTCCGGATTGAGGTAAGTAACACTTTCAAGCCTGGTTTTGAGGGTCTAAAACCCCAAGTTATGTGTTATGTGATTATTATTGAGTGACGCATATGCCAAGTGACAGGTATGCGGGCGTGCACTGTGAGAATTGTGACCTGGTCGATTCCTGGCACTGTATAGTGGCTCTATCTTGTTGATATCCGTGTTTTCATCATGTGATAAAGTACTTGAGGTGTCAATCATGCTAGATATCATGTTTAGGCTTTATGCTGGTACTGTTAGGACCCGTAGTGGTCATTTCTTGTTGTTGTCTTACTGACTTCATTGATATTTCGTACTCAGTCATATTTATGCATTTCATATCATATCTCAGTCTCTATGGTTATTTATTGATACATCATATCATTATTTTCGGGCTAGTTTCATGACATTGTGAGCCCGTGAGTGAGATTGGAGAGATTGATGGTTGAGTGAGGCTGAGAGCCTGATTATGAGTGACAATTATGGGATCAGGCTACACGCCGCATTGGTTATACTGATTTATAATAGCGCTTGGGCTGAAGGAGCCCCTCCGGAGTCTGCACACACTAGTGAACGCGGTTGATATTATTGAGGGATGGATCTTCCCTGGACATGGATCTTGTCCGAAGCATTATATACCTGGAGATGGATCTTCTCCACGGGCTGGATTGGCCCTACTCGATACTGGGTGACTGATGGTCGGTGATGTATATATTCCGGGATGGATCTTCCCTGGGCCCTTTGGGCCATATACAGTACCGGGTGATTGAGCATTTGAGAGTGTGAGCACATGAGACTGTCAGAATGGTGCATCACATACAGCATGTGCATTGGCATGTAGAAGTAGAAGAGTTATATTCTCCATATCATTCAGATGTGATCTATTTTACTGTTTTGAGCTATCTATTGAACTTGAAAGCATGCCTACGTTTCTCTACTGTTATTTCTATGTTGAATTGTACCGGTTGAGTTTGTCACTACCTTTCAGTCCAAAGGTTGGATTTGTTACTTATTGAGTTGGTTGTACTCATGCTACACCTTGCACCTTGTGTGCAAATCCAGGTGCTTCTGGTCACGGCAGCTGTTGATTGAGGAGTCGGATCTCGGAGACTATCGAGGCAGCTGCATGGTATCTGCAGACCTTAACTCTCCTTCATTATCTCCATCTGTATTTCAGTTCTTACTCCTTAGACAATATAGTAGACTGTATTCTAGCATAGATGCTCATGTACTCGGTGACACCCCAGTTTTGGGATAGATTGTATTATNCCGGGTGTCCCCTCTCGCGTATTCTTCGACGTATTTGCATCCGTTTAGCCCCGTTTCCATTTCCAATTCACCTACACATAAAATAAACCCTATTAGGCACATATGACGTGTATTTTATCATTAAAGCACATAAAATGCGAGGTATATAATGCTTAAAATCACGAATTCTAGCCACACATCACCGAACCCTTAGGAAACTTCACATTCTTGAATTCTTGTCGTGCGGATTTGTGGTTCTGGTAATTAAACTTCTGTTATTCTATTCTCTCACATATTGTGAGGACACTTACTACTAGGCAGGATGAACATCCACCCGTACCACCATTCAGGGCCGCGAGGGGCCGAGGTCGCGCTAGAGGCTGCGGTAGGGGCAAAGGTGCAACTCGTACAACAGCTAGGGCAACACCTGCAGACCCACCAGTTGACCCAGTCCCAGAGCAGGTTCTAGCTGCAGGTGAGCCAGTGGGGCCAGCTCACGCACCAACTCAGCCTATTGTGATTCCAGGCCTTCAAGAGGCCTTAGCTCAGATTATGACTGTGTGCACCAGTCTTGCTCAGGCGGTCTCTGTTCCGGCCACAACAACCACTTTTCAGGTCGGGGGAGGTACTCAAATTCCCGTGGCCCGTACACGAGAGTAGGTGATGCAGGGACTCCAGACCCTGGGGGCACCACCAGGCAAGCCGGTTGCAGCTGCTCAGGCCCATGAGGTTCCTGCTGTGACTAAGGATGAGCAGAAGAGACTAGAGAGGTTGGGGAGAATCCGACCTGCATCTTTTAGTGGGGCAGAGTCGGAGGATGCCAGGGCTTCTCGGACAAGTGTTATAGGATTCTCCGTACAACAGGTATTCTAGAGACCAATAGAGTCTCGTTCACTACTTTTTAGTTCACTATGGCTGTCTTCAGTTGGTGGGATGCTTATGAGAGGCACATGCCGGTCGGTGCAGTACCATTTACCTGGCAGGAGTTCTCCGTTCTCTTCTTGGAGAAGTTCATGCTGCAGTCTCGCAAAGAGAAGCTGCACAGACAGTTTGAGCAGTTATGTCAAGATGATGTATCTATGACACAGTACGAGATGATTTTTTTGAGTTTGCTCGTCAGGTAGTTTGGTTGGTTCCAACTGATAGGGAGAGGATTATGAAGTTCATTGATGGCCTCACATTTCATCTGCAGTTTCTTATGACTAGAGATAGGGTATCTGGTGCTACTTTCGATGAGGTTGCTGACATTGCTCGGGAGATTGAGATGCTCCGCAGTCAGGAGCGGGTAGAGAGGGAGGCCAAGAGGCCTCGTGGATTGGGTGGTTTCAGCGATGTTCCTTCTGGGGTCAGTTCCACCACGACAGGGGTCGCCCTTATAGGCATGCTCAGACGGCTCGTCCAGTTCACCGTGGTGCAACATCCAGCCATGGTTCAACAGTTCTCATCAGCGCCAGTCGTCTTTCAATGCCCTTCCAGCTTAGAGTTCGTCCCATACACCTTCAGTTCAGGGATCGTCGGCACTGGGTATCCTGGCGCTCAGGGCTCCCTTTAGTCCCCACCGCCATTCGCAGGGAGAGGTTGTTTTGAGTGTGGATATATGGGTCACATCAAGAGGCATTGTCTGTCACGACCCAAAATCCATTAAAGGTCGTGATGGCGTCGGACACCGCTGTTAGGCAAGCCAAAAATAATACTTAATTTGGTCCCCATTTTAATATTTCTGAAATCATATTTCCTTCAATTAAATATTAAAAATGGAATTTAGAGAGTAAATAATACTACTTTAACAATTTCATTACAGAACAACCCATAATACCCCAAAACCCGATGTCACAAGTGCATGAGCATTTACTAGGAATACAAAATAAAACACAACATCTGTCTGAAATACAAATTGGACACGAAAAATATAGATACTCTAAAGGAGACTCTGCCGGCTGCGGATCGTAATGTGGAATGCAACTCACCTAAGTCCCCACATGCGTATGATGTGCCGGAGAATTTCGGCACATTTCATACCAATTGCTTAGATTTTAGCTCGTTTCAAATGCAATTATCTGTTATCCTTATGTATATTTGATGTTTTGCAGTGCATGAGGCTTGAGGACCCAAAAACATGGAATGGAAATCAAGAAGCCGCAAAAGATCAAGAAAATGACAAAGTGCGATCGCAAACTAAACATGCGGGCCGCAAATCAAACATGCGGACCGCAGAATGCTCAAGAAGACCGCAAAGTGCAACATCTTGTTTAGTCATTCCAAGCAAAGAAAATGTGGTCCACTATGCGACAACATAACAACAATGCAAGCCGCATAATGGATCGCAAACCTCCGGTAGCGTTGCTGAGCCCAGAATTGCGATGGCAAGATGCGGTCGCATATCAACAATGCGGACCACATAATCCCTTTGCAACGACTACCTGGAACCTAGGTCTGAGAAGATGCGATGGAATTGAATAGAATACGGACCGCATGTCTGTTATGCAACAAATATGCAAAGTGTGAGTGTGAGTGTGAGTGTGCAAGAGAAGGGGTTTATGCGAAATGGGTTAGGGTTTGGTAGAAGTAAATATCAAAAACTCAAGGCTTTAAACCTTGTTTAATAGAATCACTTAGGAATAAGTATATTTTATTTGGCATAAATTGATTATTCTTAATTGCAAGTCTTTTATATTTGGAAAAGTATTAAAGAGTAAATACTACTCAACTATTGGAAAATATTGAGTAGTTATTTAGAAATCATTTGCATATCAAAAGGACTTTCCATTAGAAATATATCATATTAACACCAATAGCATTACATTCCATTGAAGGGGACACAACCTTGGTTTAGTTAATCACATTAATTACAATCTTATTTAACCACACTTGTTACTATTCCACTCAATTACAATACTCTGGTTACACTAACGGAATAGAATTATGATTTAAGTTTAGCTTCACACTATTCAAGTAATCCTTTCACGCCTATTCCCTGTGGGATTCGACCCCAACCTAGTTGGTTTATTATATTTGACATCGATCACTTACACTATTTTAAAGTGTAATTGAGCGTATCAAATTTTTGCGCCGTTGCCGGGGAATACGGTTTTGAAATTACTAACTAGTGTGCACTTTACTTTACATATTTTCTATTCCATCACACCTTGCTTTCTTTGCTTGGTGTGCTAGGTAAGAATGGCCGATTATGATGAAGAGGAGAATCCCTTTGCGAACATTGAGGAATATAATACCCCACACTTAAATATTTGCTCGTCCTCGAGCAATCAAACTACACTCATGTACACAACTTATTAAGCAAATCCCTTAATACGTTATACCAAGAATTTTGAAAATAGTTTAAGCACAAAGGTGTGACATCCTCGCCTCAATAATAGACTCACAAATACCATGCTTTAATCACAATTCACTAACTACTCTGACATAAAGGTCAAAAACATTACCTTTCCTTCGTGAATCATGTGCCCTCACCAAATCAAAGAGCTAGTTCCACACACAATAAAATTTAAGAACACTTAGGAACTCACGATAGAAAGAATTCACTCGCTCTCAGAAATAATATTCATATGCCACAAAAGATGCACCATAGGCTTGCCCGTAGTGTAATACTCTACTAATCGAGCTCATTCAGTCTAGGATCAAGTAGGACTTTATTTGATTGTAATGTAGGCTGCGGGACGGGTAGGATACATTTGGATATAAGAGTGACTACACCTACCTAAGCACATTAGTACATATACTTTCACGTTCAACCTCAAACTTATATTAAGCCAAACTCCACCTTCACATCAATGCTATTACCCCATACTTCTTTAAGCACAATTACATTAAGAGTCACCACATATATTCTTCTTTCACAACAATACAACTGTTTATTTTATTTATTTATTTATTCTTTTTTTTTCTTTTTTTTTTCTCAAGTGACTCTTACTTTTTCAAACAGTGCTCCTTTATCCTTATTTCAATTATTCCCCTCAAACCAACCTACCACCCCACACTTTAACTTTTTCATATTTCATTACTTTTTTCAGTGCTTACGAGAGGTGACAAGGTTCAAATATATGATCAATTCAAACAAAGGGGTATGGCTTGTAATGTGGTTGCCAAAGAAAAAGGATTATAGGCTCAAAGGGGTTNAATAACATACAAACCTCACACACACTTGGCACATAACTCACTCAGGATTGGATCTATCACGACACTCCAGTCAAAGCAGTTAAGCAAATCTTAAGAATTCCTGATTTAAGGTATTTATCCTGGAGTCAAAAAAATTGAGCCTAAGCGTCACAACCAAAGTACTAACTATTCTCAAGGCATTAGCACGTTTCGAGATCTTGCTACTATTAATCCCTCAACCATGTGATTCCTACTCCTAAAAATTAAAAACTACCTATACCCCGTTCAATTAAAAATCCTTGGAAAAGAACCGCGGTCCAAAGAAAAACCAGGGGGGAATTACTACACTACTAAAAACAAAAAATCTTTTTGGTATTTTCTCTAGGCTACTTCCTTCAAGAAAACTGTCTAGGATATCCATCGTCAGGAAGAGTCCACATATTTCTAATTAAATTTTTCTACTTTGTTCTACTTTTAAAAAAAACTTACCAATAAGAAAAGCTAAAACTACTAACAAGAAAGCACACTAAACACAACAAATCACAACAAATATGTACAACACCCCACACTTAAATCATGTAGTGTCCTCAGTGCATCACATATAGACAAAACAAGAAATAAAAGTAAGGT
>ML377220.1:0-57234 GCA_005239525.1 Nicotiana knightiana | reverse complement strand
GAACTCAGTCATGTTTATTACTTGTTGCTATTTCACTGTTATCACAATGTTGTAGAATACTGTGAGGATTTGGGGCTAAGTCCCATGATGTTGAGATGAGTTTCCCGAGTGGCTTGAGAGGATGATTGAGTGAGGCCGAGAGCCGAGTTTGTGAGGATAGTTATGGATCGGGCTGCACGTTGTAGCATAATTAGATATTATATGGATTGGGCTGCACGCCGTATATATATATATATATTATATTTGATCAGGCTGCGCGCCACAGAGATACAGCGCTTGCGCTGTAGGAGCCACTCCAGGAGTCTGTACACCTCCAGTGAGCGCAGTCGACTATTATTTGGATCGGGCTGCACGCCGCAGCATATACATATATTATTTGGATCAGGCTGCACGCCGCNTATATATATATATATATATATATATATATATATATATATATATATATATATATATTATTTGGATCAGACTGCACGCCGTAACATATACATATGTTATTTGGATCGAGCTGCACGCCGCATCATATATATATACTATTTGGATCGGGCTGCACGCCGCAGCAGTTTGTGTGGATACATGGTACCTGTTGAGTGAGAGTGTTGAGTGTGAGCATTGAGTACTGATAGGGGAGTCACGAGTGACTGAGGGACCTTACGTATGAGTGATATTGTGCCAGAGAGGCTATAAAGTGTGAGATCATTATTTCTCACTCATTTTACACCGAGTCTCTTTAATAAACGTTGAGTTAATATTTTATGCAAGTTTAGAAGGGGATCTGGAGTTTGTAAAGTATTTGGTAAATGTAGTCGTTTGATTACTCTATTTGTTTTCACTGGCACATGTTTTTTTATGAAACTATCACTTTTAAATGCTCGTCACTGCACTCAAGTTTTTAGTTGCTTGGTTACTTACTGAGTTGGCGTACTCACGTTACTCCCTGCACCTTGTGTGCAGATTCAGGTACCAGGGCAGAGCGATAGTTGAGCCACCCCGTTTGGAGCATTGCTCGGAGATTGTGAGGTAGCTGGTCGGCGTCCGCAGCCTACTCTTTCTCCTTCCTACTCTGTCATTTTACTTTATTTCTCAGACTTGTTGTAGTAGAGAATTTATATTAGACTGTATCACTTCTTAGATGCTCATGACGGTTGACTCCAGATGTTGGGGCTGTGTTTAGACGTTCCGATCATTTTTTTTTATTGTTTGAAATGCTTAAAAGTGAAAATTATCATGAAACATGGGATAATTTATGTATTAATTGGGAACCTTATGATATTTTTAGTAAATTTAGCTACCTAGTACCATAATAGGCGCCATCACGGCCAGTTAGATTTGGGGTCGTGACAAAAGCTAGCAATAAAACGAACGTCAATGTAAGGCTAACAAACTAACAGAGGAATAATAGAAGCGAAATTGGAAATAAGATGTAAACGGAATATGAAGCATCAACATAATCAGAACACATATGAAATATGAATGAATTCGAATTAGAAAAATAAATGACAATTCAAGTAATCAAATTGTTCCAATGCATGACTTATAACAAGAATTACTACGAGACACCACACCTCTTAACCACAAATCATAAGCTACAATTCCAAATCTTACACGCATGGCACCTCGTGCCCACATTATTAATCACCTTCGAATGATAAAGTCCACGTGCTACCATGGTTATTTTATCTGTGTCAAATGCCAAATAAAATGTTCGAGAGGTTTATTTAAATACAAAAGACATTATAACAATTTTGAATAAAGTAAGATGTCAAATGAGATATTGAGTTTATTTTAGAAAATAAATAAAGTACAATTTATACAAAAATAGAGTATCAAGTGAGTTTAGTTTAGAAATCAATAAGGTAAAGTAAAATAGCGTCTTTAAATTGAGAAAAATATCATATAAGTTAAAGAATTAGATATAGAATTTGTTAAAGTAAAGCGTGATAATACTTTCACATGAAATAATACATCAAATAAGGTAATGAGTTTAATTTAAGAACCCAATTAAACTAAAATATGATAATCATTTAAAAATAGCAAACCACCAAGTGAAATAACGAGTTCCACCTTAAGAGTCACATAAAATAAAGTATGTTAATAATATTTTTATTTAAAATCGTTATGTTACCAATAACTCAACAGAGTATGAGATAATGATTCCATGCAAGCAAATTCATCTAGAAACTCAATTCACCTAGTAATATGGAATCACAGGTTGGAACATTAAAGCAACTCAACAAATTACGTAGAATGCATGACTCACATAAGAAGTCACAATCGTTTCCACACAAATATAACAACAAATAACCAAATACAATCAAAATACAAGTGAGATGATTTACGGAAAAACAAAAACCGCTCAAATCAACAAGCCTTTCAAATGTAGAACGTACAACAAATTCACACCGGGTATCACACATCATATTCACATTTCATAAATCACAATCATAATCTTTCCTTATATCGCCGCGTGGGCCTTACATTTCCATTTTTGAAAATATTTTTCCTGAAATAGCTACACATGATTTAGTCCCTTTATGTCGCCGTGTGGCTTCAAATAATTCCCTTATTCGCAACACACACATAAATTCCAACTTATGTCACCGCATACACATCAACCTCTATCCTTATACCTCTGCATGTGAATCAATCTCACAACACAATAACATCTAGCACCACATGTGCCCATATACCACAACTTGCCAAGATCAACATAATATATAGCCCACAACTCAACCACAATGTATACAAAAATCTAAAAATAATCAAATGAATGAGAAATACTCAACAAGGAGAGATATCTCAATAATCAACAACCCCAACCTCAATGTGCTAATAACTTTCACGACTTCAACGTCAATAACTCAAAATGAAGTATTCCCATGAAATGATAATTTCCTATTCAAATGTATAACATAATCTTAACAATGAAAGAGATAACATAAAATAGTAACTACGTATAAAGGCATGAGAATAACTCAACACGAAGAGACTTCATGTAATAACAACTCCAAATAAGAATAACTCAACAATAAATAAGGTTACATGACAATAAGAGAGCTAACATATTCAATTAAGGCATATAAGATAAAATTTGACAATTAGAGATAAACATGTACTAACAACGTCAAACAAGGCATGTAAGAGTAAACTACACAATGGAAGATATAACATGATATGACAATTTCAATTAAATGCATAAAAGAAGCCTAAGAGTCTAAACCGGTCAAAATACCACATATGATCCCGTGTAGACATCTATCACCTCATGTACACGTCTCCCACATAATTTAATTAATACAAACAACCCAAATCCTAAGGGGTAGTTCCCTCACACAAAGTTAGGCAATATACTTACCTCAAACAAGCTAAACCAATCTACTAATAAGCCCTTCCCGTGAAATCCACTTCCGAACGGCTCAAATCTAACCAAAATAACTTAATATCATAAATAAAAGTCATAGTAAATAATTTCGGATAATAAAGATTTTATCTTTAACTAAAATTAAAAGGTCAACCCAAAAACCCAACCCCGAGCCCGTACCTCGGAACCTGAAAAAACTCACAAATTTTGAACATCATCGAAGTTGGAATTATGAAATAATAACAAATCCAAGTCACAAATACTTACCCAAATCCAAGTAGTAAAAATCCCCTCCAAAATCGCCAAAACCAAGCTCCAAAACCTTGTGAGAAAAAGTAACTAAATTTCGAAACAAGAAAAAAAAATGCAGCAGTTGTCTTAGATCGAATCAATTGTTAGATGAGCCCTAGACTCATGTTTGATAATCCCAACAATATCCTTGCTATATTACACCCAAGATAGCCTCTTGAATCACTTAATTTGGCCTTAAGATGAGGGAGATATGATGTTTTGAAGTTTTAAAAGAAATTTCAAAATTTTAGGGACATAAATGGCATTTTCGTAATTACATACGCCAGAAAAAAAAACAGCAATAAGATAATATTTATTTTAACACCCCAAAACTCATTTGGAATCTACCGTACACAAACCATGTATGCATTCCAGTCATATAATATGCTACGAAGCTGCTCGTGCACTCAAAACACCGAATAGAGGTCATCTTGACCCGATATTGACCATGGTCAGACTTCAAATTCTTAACTTAATTAGTTTCTCAAACAATGATCCATAACACATCCGAGCCCCTCGGGACCCCATCCAATCATACCAAAAAGTACAAATACATCATCCAAACTTATCCAAAGCCTCAAAACAACCACGGGAACATCACAATAAAAATTCGAGGCTCAAACCGAATAGAATTTCTCTTAAGTTATTAAATCTTCATTCTTTCAAAAGAGTGTCTGAATCACACTTAAACACTATGGATTACTTTCGAAATTTGCATACAAGTTCAATTCAACTGTATAGACCTATCTAAATTTTCGGAACACCAATTGGAGTCTAATAACATCAAAGCTAACTCTTGGTCAAACTTATGAACTTTTAAGTTCTTCAAATTGCCAACTTTCAACAAATAGTGTTGAATTCTTCTAAGAACCTCCAAAACCAAATCCAAACATAATTACAAGTCTAAAATAATCATACGAACCTATCGGAATAATAAAAACTCGATTCCGAGTCTGTTTACCCATTAGTCAAACCTTGGTCAACTCTTCCAACTTAAAGCTTCTAAAACGAGAATCATTCTTCCAAATAAGTCCTGAATCGCTCGAAAATCGAAACCAACCATACACTCAAATCATAATACATAATATGAAGCTACTCAAAGTCTCAAACCACCGAATGGAACTCTTAAGCTCATAAGGACCGGTCGAGTCGTTATATTCTCCCCCACTTAAATTTACGTTCGTCCTCGAACGCGCCAAGAATCGTTCCAAAAACATCAAATCATTGTATAAAGTTGCCACACACATATCCATGAGTGATCCCACATCACCTCAACCTATATATGCCTGACAACACAACCTAGCTAAAGATCCTTACAGCAACCTTAGCCCATACACCTTAGAATCAAATTTCCAATATCCGAAATCCATTACAAGACACAATTCTCATATCTATACGATGTGTAAGCCTAAACAAGCCAAATCAAGCTGTAGTCATAACCCAGAATGTAATCACATGATATACCAAATAACTATGATACTCATAGCGATAGTTTCCGACCACAATAGCTACTCAATGACAAGCTCGATACCGGTACCAAACCTCATATCAAATAAAACCTTATTCTAAATCTTTGTACACTGACAATGATGGAGGAAACACGCATAAACTCATATCCACTCGACAAATTAACAAGTCTTGGAGCTCTCTTGCCCGACAAGAACCTTAGCCGAAATCTAAGTTGACTAGTGACATTATCCTTCCAACATACCTTAATCAAATCTGGTAACACTGATTCCCACTAAAATAACTTCATTACATCCAATACAATCTACTCTACCAACGTGTCACACCAATACCACCTAAAGTCGCAGACCGTGCAATCTGTGCACCATACAAGCAACAACTCGAATGTTCTCAAGGACGGAAAGAGAATCAAATGAGAGAACCGTCCTGCAAGCTCAACAGGTACTACCACAAGCGCAATGTTATGAATCCATCATATAAAGGAGAGCCAAAACACGTGAAATCAACACAAAGTATCATATCCCAATATAACTCAGTCGCAGTGTGTGAGCCAATCCAAACACCGGTCCAGATGAAATACCTCAAGCCATAATGCTCAAAATCAAAAACCATACGCAAACCAAAAACCAACACACAAAGTGCATGACCATAACCATGGAGAAACTGATGCACACTATACCACAAACGGAAAGACCATAATCAAGGCGCAATCAACCATTCAACGCCTCAAGAACCATCTCGCTCGAATATCGCCATAATTCCTAAACAGAAACGCATCATGTGTGCAAATAACCAACAGATCACAACCCATCGTAGCATAGAAGATTAATACATAGAATAGATCAGAACACGAACAAGCTCAACTCTAACCAAATGACACACCCCTCAACAATAATAGTGTTGAGTCAATATCAACCCGATGTAGAATACACATCCTCATTAGGCCTACCAATTATCCCCCCAAATCCATTCTGATCATCTACCAATTGATAAATAACGCTTCACAAGTCCACCATAGCCTAACCATAACACATACTATTCGTTGTCTAACTCTGGCCATACTTTCACAGTCCGCAATCAAGAAACAATCTGCCTTCGAGAACTCCAAGTCTCTAAATCCTTAGAGTACATGACTCACCATAATCGAGCCCACCTCCACTACTTGAATGACTAACTCATCTCTCAAACTTGATCATCCCACGAGAAACACTTCCATAATTCTTCTATGCCACATAGCAAAATCTTAACATCAGCAGTGAATCAACCAGGCGAGTATCATAATACCAATGAAGAATCCATAAGTCAAAACACAGTGCGCCTTATGAAATGTGCACCCTTCTCGGGTAATACCAAGGAGTACTAGCATTCATCTAAACATCTGAGACCATCCATGTTGTCTAAGAATTCATGACCTTATCTTCAAAACTGAACCGCAACCTTGTGCAGGCAAACATCAATCTCACACGACACACCACATCTATCATGACATCATATGAAAACACGAGGACCCCATTATCAACCCTGAGTCACAAGCATGAGACCTACTCAATCAGCAAGAAACCTTCCACTTTATCCCATCCAGTAGATAATCACAGCACGCAACATACTCCTCATGCATGTAGAAGACACCCATCTCAAGCTGCAATCAAGATCTAAAGAGGCCTTCTGTGAATCTGAGGTTGTTTCTCTAACCTCTCATATACTGAAATGTAGAATTAACAATGGCACAGAAATACCGCAAGTCTCAGAACTAACCCATGCAAACCTCACACCTTAGCCATATGAAATTTTGGGGAAATCCTCCCATACCACATATATATTTCATACCAAAACTATTATAACATGTGACCATGCAAATCTGATCATCGGTAATAGACACCACCCACTTGGCGCAAAGCTATAGGACACAACATCCAATGATCCACAATACTAGCATCTATAAGATCATGTAGCACCAATCATAAGATGCCCCAAATCATCTACTAAGAGCATATCCAACCTCGTGACAATCAAGCTCATTTCCCCCAAGTGCGTTGCATAACAATATATACCTTCCAGTGAATAGAAGTCTCATACAAAACATATAACCTCTCATAATGCCGACCAACCTCGATCAATATTCTCCCATGACCCTACAACGATCATGACGGCTAGGAAACTAATTAAATCTTCCCAAGCTCGTACTCACCAACCAGATACAAGAAATTATTGTGTCCCACACTTGAACAACTAAAGATCTACCAACACGCCTGCGTCCTCAGTTTGGAAAACACCTCAAGACAATGATCGAGCATCCATGCCCCCCTCCTAGCCCATCCGCAGCATCACAAACCATCAGTGCATAGCTGACACCGAGTGTGCAATATCGTATACGAGTAGATGCAAGGGAATGTAAGATATGTGCTTCAAGCTGAATCAATTCCGCATGATAAGGAATGAAAGAAGTGGAATTTCCAAATAGTTATGCAGCCTCTCGAAGATAAGTACAGACGTCTTTGTACCATCTACAAGACTCTACTAAACTTGATTATGACTCGTAGCACCTATGAACCTAGAGCTCTGATACCAACTTGTCACGACCCAAAATCTCACCTTAGGAATCGTGATGGCACCTAGTCTTAGAGACTAGGTAAGCCTAACACATGAGGAGATCTAACCGAGATAACCATCTTAACTATATAAAAATTAAACTGATAAATGAGAGATACCGTAACTAAAACTGAACAAAATTTATACAATCCCCAGAACCAGTCATAAGCTCTACTGACATACACTAGAATTTGTAAGCACAATATTGTTCTGAAATGAAGATAAACAAAGATAACTATCTGAAGGTGACTCCGAGGCTTGCGAACGACAAACAGGTATACCTTGAAGTCTCCAGCCCCGTAGACACAACTCTCAAGAACCAACACGATCAGAAGTGTTTGGATCTGCAAAAAAATGTGCAATGCTAGTTTAGGAACAAAGGAGAAGGACAAGGGTCTCTAGGTCAGAAAAAGCAATAACAGAAGCATAGCATGAGTACACCACAACGATACCTAGTAAGTATCAAGACTAGCCTTAGTGGAGTAAGTGACGAGGTAAGTCGAGACACTCACTAGACATAAAACGTGTGCAAGATATTAACATAAGCTACCAATGGAAAGAACGTCAATGTAAGGCTAACAACGTAAGGATTATTAACGTAAACCAACAGAAGAATAATAGAAACGAAATTGGCAACAAGAAGTAAACGGAAAATAATGCAGCAACATAATCAAAACACAGATGAAATATGAATGAATCCAAATTAGGAAAATATATGACAATTTAAGTAATCAAATTGTTCCAAACACACGACTTATAACAAGAATTACCTCGAGATACCACACCTCGTAACCTCAAATCATAAGTCACAATTTTGAATCTTGCATGCACAACATCTCATGCCCACATTATCAATCACCTTCGCATGGCAAAGTCCATGTGCTCCCATGTATATTTTATCCATGTCAAATGCCAAATAAAATGTTCGAGAGGTTTATTTGATACAATAAGGCATAATAACAATCTTGAATATATTAAGGCATCAAACAGATAATGAGTTTATTTTAGAAAACAAATAAAGTAAAATAAAGTACAATTTATACAAAAATAGAGTATCGAATGAGTTCATTTTATAAATCAATAAGTTAAAGTAAAATAACATCTTTAAATTAAGAAAAATATCATATAAGTTAACAAATTAAATATAGAATTTGTTAAAGTAAGGCGTGATAAAAATTTCACGTAAAAGAAAACATCAAATAAGGTAATAAGTTTAATTTGAGAACCCCACTAAAGTAAAATATGATAATTATTTAAAAATGGCAAAGCACTGAGTGAGATAACGAGTTCTATCTTAATAGTCTAATAAAATAAAGTATATTAATAATTTTTTTATTTAAAACTGTTATGTTACCAACAACTCAACAGAGTATGAGACAATGACTCCATGCAAGTAAATTCATCTAAAAACTCAATTCACATAGTAACAAGGAGGCACGGGTTGACACATTAAAGCAACACATCAAATCACGTAGAATGCATGACTTACATAAGAAGTCACAATCGTTCCCAGACAAAATAACAACAAATAACCAAATATAATCAAAATAGAAGTGAGATGATTTAAGGAAAAAACATAATCGTTCAAATCAACAAGCCTTTCAAATGTAGAATGTACAAAAAATTCACACGGAGGTACCATACCTCATATTCACATTTCACAAATCACAATCACAATCTTTTTTATAGCACCGTGTGAGCCTTAAGTTTAGATTTTGAAAACATTTTTCCCGAAATAGCTACACGCGCTTTAATCCCCTTATGTCGTTGTGTGGCTTCAAGTAATTCCCTTACTAACAACACGCTCATAAATCCCCCCTTATGTCACTGCATGCACATCAACCCCTATCCTTATACAACTGCATGTGCATCAATATCACAACACAATAACATCTCGCACCACACGTACCAATATACCACAACTTGCCAAAATCAACAATATCAATGTTACGAAAAGACATAGCCCACGGCTCAACTAAAATGTATACAAGAATCTAAAAATAAACAAATAAATAAGAAATACCCAACAAGGAAAGATATCTCAATAATCAACAACCTCAACCTCAATGTGATAATAGCTTTCGCGACTTCAAATTCAATAACTAAAAATGAAGGTATTCCCACAAGATAACAATTTTCGATTCAAATGTATAACATAAGCTTAACGATGAAAAAGATAATATGAAATAGTGAATACGTCTAAATGCATGAGAATAACTCAACACGAAGAGACTTCATGTAATAACATATCCAAATAAGAATAACTCAACAATAAAGGAGGTAACATGAAAGTAAGAGAGGTAAAATCTTCAATTAAGGCATATAAGAGCAAAATTGATAATAAGAGATAGAACATATACTAACAATGTCAAAAAAGGCATGTAAGAGTAAACTAAACAATGGAGGATATAACATGATATGAAAACTTCAATTAAATGCATGAAAGAAGCGTAAGAGTCTACACCGGTCAAAATACCATATATGAGCTCGTGTACATACTGGTCATCTCGTGTACACATCTCCCACATAATTTAATTTATACAAACAACCCATATCCTAAGGGGTAGTTCCCTCACATAAAGTTAGGCAAGATACTTACCTCAAACAAGCTAAATCAATCTACTAATAAGACCTTTCCACACAAATCCACTTTCGAACGGCTCGAGTCTAGCCAAAATAACTTAATATCATAAATAGAAGCCATAAAAAACAATTTGGGTAATAAACACACGATCTTTAGCTAGGAATCAAAAAGTCAACCCAAAAAGACATCCACGGGCCCGCACCTTGGAATTTGACAAAATTCACAAATTTTGAACTCCCATATCGATACGAGTCCAACCATACCAAAATTATTTAATTCCGACATCAAATCGACCTTCAAACCATCAATTTATATTTTAGAAAGTTTTTACTAAAATCTCCAATTTTTTCAATTCAAATCATTAATCAAATACTAAAATCGAGGTTGGAATGATGAAATAATAATAAATCCAAGGAACAAAAACCTACCTCAATCCAAGCAGTAAATCCCCTCCAAAATCGCCCAAAACCGAGCTCCAAAACCTTGTGAGAAAAAGTAACTAAATTTCGAGACAAGAAAAAAAAAATGCAGCACCTATTCCAGCTCGAATCAGGTCCTAGATCACCCTGAAATTCACGTTTGATAAGTCCAACATGATCCTTGCGAGACTACACCCAATATAGCATCTTGAATCACCCAATTTGGTCTTAAGATGAGGGAAATATGATATTTTGAGGTTTTTAAAAAATTCTGAAAATTTTAGGGACATAAATGCCATTTTCGTAACTACTTACACTAGAAAATAAAAACCAGCAATAAGAAAATCTTTATTTTAATATCCAAAAATCATTCGGAGCCTCCTGGACACAAACCATATATGCATTCTAATCATAAAATACGCTACGAACTTGCTCGCACGCTCAAAACACCAAAAAAAGGTCATCTTGACCCGATATTCATCATGGTCAAACTTCAAATTCTTGACATAACTAGTTTCTCAATCAATGATCCATGACACACCCGAGCCCCTCGGAACCCCATCCAATCATACCAAAAATACAAATACATCATCCAAACGTTTTCAAAGCCTCAACACGCCCACGGGAACATCACAACAAAAATTTGAGGCTCAAACCGAATAGCATTTCTCTTAAGTTGTTAAATCTTCATTCTTTCAAAACAATGTTCAAATCGCACTTAAACACTTCGGATCACTTTTAAACTTTGAATACAAGTTCAATTCAACTATATAGACCTATCCAAATTCTCGGAACACCAATTGGAGTCTAATAACATCAAAATCAACTCTTGGTCAAACTTATGAACTCTTAAGTTCTTCAAATTGCCAACTTTCAACACATAGTGTCGAATTCTTCTAGGAACCTCCAAAACCACATATGAATATATGCACTAGTCCAAAATCACATACAAATCAATCGGAATAATAAAAACTCGATTCCGAGTTCATTTACCCATAAGTCAAACATTGGTCAACTCTTCTAACTTAAAGTTTCTAAAACGAGAAACACTCTTCCAAATCAATCGTGAATTGCTCGAAAACAGAAACCAATCATACACACAAGTCGTAATATATAATATGAAGCTACTCAAGGTCTAAAACCACCGAATGGAATGCTAAAGCACAAATCGAACGGCGGGCCGTTACAAGAAATGTCATCCCGCGCGAATCAACCTCGGAACGACTCGAAACTAGCCAAAAGCAACTCAAATACATCAACTAATGCCAAAAGAAACAAACACAAACAGTAATGATCGAATCTTTAATCAATTACTCAAAATTAACCAAAAAGTCAACCACGGGCCCGTAACTCAATACCCGAGAAAATTCACAAATTCCGATAACCCATTCAATTATGAGTCTAACAATGCTAATTTCGCTCAAATCTGACTCCAAATCGATGTTCAAAACACAATTAATCACTTTAGAAAAATTTAGTCAAAAAACCCCAAATTTTCCTTTTAGAATCATCAATGAAATGCTAAAATCGAAGATAGAATCATGAATATAATCAAAATTGAGTAGAAAATACTTAACCCAATCCA
This sequence comes from Nicotiana knightiana, assembly GCA_005239525.1. Classification (NCBI taxonomy): domain Eukaryota; kingdom Viridiplantae; phylum Streptophyta; class Magnoliopsida; order Solanales; family Solanaceae; genus Nicotiana; species Nicotiana knightiana. Next base: position 44,941 of record ML377220.1, on the reverse strand, counting down.
TATGGTGAAAATTTACTCCAAAATCGCCCAAAATCGAGAGCCAAATCTCCAAAATATGATAAAAATTAACAACCCTCGAAATAAATAGTCTGCCAGCACTTCTGCACGTGCGGTCCAAGAGTCGCTTCTGCAGCGTCCCTTCCGCAACCCAATCTCCGCTTCTGCGGAGAAAACACTCAGGCACCGACCACTTGCACCTGCGGACGTTTCTCTGCTCCTGCGCAACATCGCCTGCATCTGCGCTCCCGGATATGCGCAAAAACTTCCGCATCTGCGATAACTTGCCCCAGCTTAGCCTTTTCGCTTCTACTCCTGCTTGACCGCATTTGCGGATCCGTAGTTGTGCCCAGTCTTCCACCGGTGCGATGCCACCAGTTCTCTGCCAAAACCAACCTCAACCAACATGACTCAAAATGGTCGAAAACCCATTTGAAACACACTCGAGCCCCTCGGGACCCCGTTTGAACATACCAACAAGTCCCAAAATAACACAGACCTATTCGAGGCCTCAAATCACACATAATATTATCAAAACCACGAATCGCACATCAAATCAAACTTGATGAACTTTTGAACATTCAACTTCCAAAACTCGTGTCGAACCACATCAAATCAACTCGGAATGACCTCAAATTTTGCATACAATTTCCAAATGACATCACAAACCTATTCCAACTCCCGGAACAACATTTTGAACCTGATATCATCAACGTCAACTCTCGATCAAACTTATGAACTTTCCAAACCTTCAAATTGCCAACTTTCCCTAATTAGCGTCAAAACTTTCTAGAAACATCCAAATGCATATCCGGGAATATGCCCAATTCTAAAATCATCATCCGAACCTAACGGATCCATCAAAACTCCGATTCAAGGTCAAATACACAAAAGTCAAACTTAGTCAACTCTTCCAACTTAAAGCTTTTTAGTTGAGAATCATTCCCCCAAATTGACCCCGAATCGCCTGAAAACTAAAACCAGAGATATACACAAGTCATATACAACATATGAAGCTACTCAAGACTTCAAACATCTCTACAGAATGCAATTGTTCAAAATGACTGGTGGGGAAGTTACACCAGCAAGGGGGCATTGAAGCATCCGTGGAGGATATTGCAGAGGGCATGTCCGGTGACCAGGGTGAGGCACACGATGCTGATAATGATATGCATACAGTGAGACTCCTAGCACTGAGGACATCACAGTTTAGCCAATCGGCAACTTTATCGATCACGGGCACCTACTGTGACGACCCAAAGGGTCATCACCTGTTTTCTTACCCATTCCGTGCTTTCGAGGCCTTGGGAACCTCATTTAGGGTTGCCTCGATTTGTGTGCACAGTTCGGGCGCGTAGCCGGAAAGCTTAAATATGAAATTTTGTAAAAAATGCTAAGTTTTGATATTAAAATGAATAAATTTGACCTCGGTCAACATTTTGGGTAAACGGACCCAGACCCGTGATTCCGTAGGAAAATATGGGACTTGGGCGCATGCCCGGAATCGAATTTCGAGGTCCCAAGCTCGAAATGAATTTTTGAGTAAAATTGTTTTCTGAAAATATTTAAGGAAATTGAAAATGAAATCTGATTAGAAAGCGATGGTATCGGGCCCGTATTTTGGTTCCGGCACCCGGTACAGGTCTTATACATGGTTTAAGTCCTTTCTGTAAAGTTTGGTTGAAAACGGATCTCGTTTGACGTGTTTCGGACTTAAAATGGAAAATTTGATGTTTTATCAAAATTGATAGAATTCATGGATTTTGAGGCTTAATCCAATGAATATGATGTTATTTTGACGATTTGATCGCACGGATAAGTTCATAAGATGTTTTTGAGGTAGTGTGTATATTTAGTTTGGAGCCCCGAGGGCTCGGGTGAGTTTTGGATAGGCCACAGATCTCATTTTTGGACTTGGAAATTGTTGGTGTAACTGATCTGCAGGCTTCGCAAATTGCGAAGCCAGCATCGCAAATGCGAGCCACTCATCGCAAATGCGAAGGTGGGTCTGGGCAAGCCTGATCGCAAATGCGACCAAGATGTTTGCAAATGCGAAGGGTGGTCGCAAATGCGATATCTGCCATCGCAAATGCGAACTTCCCTTTTCTGCCTCAGGTCGCAAATGCGAAAGCTAGGAATTTCTGAAGGGTTCGCAATTGCGAACCCCTATTCGTAATTCTCATGCAAACCAGTAGCCTGCACTGTACAAAACCGAATTTTGACTTCATATTCCATATTTTCTCAAACTCAAACACACTTAGGTGATTTTTCCAAGAACAAGGCTTCTTCCAAATCAGTTGTAAGTTAGTTTTTACTCATTTCTTTCAATCATTAACATCATTTAACATGTTTTCAACTTAAAAATCAAAGATTTCCATGGGTGAAATTGGGTGATTTGGGTAGAACTTAGGTTTTTCGAAAATTGGGGTTTGAGTGGGTGATTGACCTCTGATGAGAGAGAGTTTTATATGGCTGGACTCGTGAGAGTACGAGAGTCCTGAAAATGTAAAACTTATCCGAATCCGAGATGCTGGCCCGAGGGGCGTTTTGGTCATTTTTCCTAATTTCGCGCCGTAACTTTGAATTAAATAGTAGAATCAGTTGTTTGAGATGTTATTTACGATATGAAATTTATTAAAATAGATTTGGGCCATTTAGAGTCAGATAGGCAAACGTGTGGTTTCGAGTTGATTTTGAGCCGGTTCGAGGTAAGTGGCTTGCCTAACCTTATGTAGGGGACCTTTCCCCTTAGGATGTGATATTTGGTAATTGAATGCCTTGTACGTGAGGTGACAAGCGCGTACTTGTGCTAATTGTTGAAAATCCGGTTTTACTTTAAATATTTAGACTGAGTTTCTTTCTTACCTGCTTTATTCTACTTGCAATTATAGCCTATGTTAGTTTAGAAAAGCATGCCTAGTTGACTTGAATTGCCTACTTGCTTAAGTTGCTTTAATTGTACTACGTGAAACATGTTAGGCTAGAACTACTTGTTGCCTTGTATTGTTGCACTCTATTTCTGAATGTCTTCTTGTTGTGGTTGCGTATTTACTTTGGGACTACGGGACGGTATCCCGGGAGATCCCCCTGCATATTTACTTTGGGACTTCGGGACGGTATCCCGGGAGATCCCCCAGCATATTTACTTTGGGACTACGGGACGGTATCCCGGGAGATCCCCCTGCATATTTACTTTGGGACTACGGGACGGTATCCCGGGAGATCCCCCTGCATATTTACTTTGGGACTACGGGACGGTATTCCGGGAGATCCCCCTGCACACTGGTAATTGGACTACGGGACGGTATCCCGCGAGATCCTTCATATGATGGACTACGGGACGGTATCCCGGGAGATCCACTAGACAGCTGAGAAAAGGACTACAGGACGGTATCCTGGGAGATCCTCATTGTTACCATTGTTATAGAGCTGTTCATATTCCGTGTTACTCTGTTCTTGTGTTTTGATATTGCCCTGTTTGACCTGTCTTATTTCACTGTTGTATTTATTTTTTCTGTTTGTTCTCATACTGTAAATTCCTATTATATTGTTTAACCTCGGTAGGGCCCTGACCTTCCTCGTTACTACCCGACCGAGGTTAGGCTGGGCACTTACTGAGTACTGTTGTGGTGTACTCATGCCCTTTCCTGCACATGTTTTTCATGTGCAGTTGCAGGTACCTCTACCCAGGCGCACTATCCCCGAGGTTGAGAGATCCAGCAGAGACTTCGAGGTACATCTGCCGCGTCCGCAGACCAGGAGTCTCTATCTTATTCCATCTTTTGTGGAAAGCTTTTCCTTCCTTACATTTGTTTAGAGATCTGGAGTTAGAGCCGTGTATTACATTTCTGTTAGCCTGTGTTTCCCGTGAGTTTTCGGGTTTTGGGGTAATATTATAGACTTCCGCATTATTTTTTTTGGGGTGTACAACCCAAGCGGCATTTATGTATACAGTCTTTCTTTAGTTGTTCAGTTTTAATTAATTATCCCGCAAGTTGTGTTTTCCGCATTGTTAGGCTTACCTAGTTATAGGGACTAGGTGCCATCACGACATATTCACGGAGGACGAACTGGGGTCGTGACACCTACATTACATCGTATGATTGGGATGCATACATTCTTGATGTTCCAGGTACATCGAGGAATGCGGAGGACCATCTGGTGCGAGATGTGCACATCGACAAATGTTTGAGCTATGATTCTAATAATGTTAGTATTTTTTCCTATAGATCTTTAAAATATCGCTATTATAGTATTATTGTTTAGCAGAAAGATAATATTTTTTTAACATGCAATGAAGGAGAAATCACATGCGGTGGAGACTTTACAAATTTTATCTAGTCCAGTCTACCTTAGAGTTCCCCTCGAGCATCGCGTTGATGAGCCCGTGCGGTTGCCCACCGAGATGAAGGTTTGATTGTATTAACATTAGATTTATTTTACTTTAAATATTAGTCAGTAATAACTAATTTATTTTTATATTTTTTCAGATTTCGCCATCATCTATCACGAAGATGGTAGACTGTGACACCCATCTACCCGAGACGCAGAACCCTGTTCAAGAGCCAGCTGAGATACAAGTTTGACCATAAAAATAATTAATTTATTATATTATTGTATATATCATATACTAAAAACTACTATATATTTGCAACTTATTGTTGGCCGTCGGACTCCTGAACTAATCCAGGTGGCCTGCCAGACGATCATGTTGTACTGCATCCTCATATAAAGAGGTGACGAGATGAGAATGATCCTGATAGAGTGGTCGGTCGGTAGGGTATGCACCTCAGGCCGGCCAATGCACTAAAGCATACAGGCCTTAGGACACATTGATTGTCAGCTTGCTTTGTATATATTCATTAAATAATAGTTTTGTGTAAATATTATTTTATGTTAAATATTATTACCGTAATATTTTAAGTTTTAGTATTATTAATTAATTAAATATTAGAACCACAAATAAAAACACAAATTAACATACATTAAAATACATAAAAGAATCATATAATACATGAAATCTAAAACATAAAATAAAAAATATAAATAAAGTAATCATGTGTTCGTTTAGTCACTATCGCCTATTATTCTCTATTTCAACCACTGAAATTTCTCTTGTATTCAATTATTTTCTTCTTTGGCTTCCTTCAGTTGCTCTTTCAATGCCTCTACTTCTTTTTCAGCATTATAACATTTTTCTTTGAGTTTCCAGATCTTCATTTCATACTCCCCAGTACCTTTCTAAAGGTTTATTAAACATGATTTGCAGTATTCCTAGTTAATTGGTTCATCAAACCATTCTTCAAAACTACATTGATTTTCCTCCTACGAATGGTCATGATAACAAACGACTATCAGTATCATTTTATAAAATTATTATCCGAAGAACCAACATAAACTTGCATATTAATAACTCACAATATATTTACACATTCAACGTCTTCGTCCTAGATTGCATGTGGCCCAACATGGTTTCAAAATTGCGTGTTTCCTGCAGTAACACCTAGGGACCTCATCACGGCCAGACGTATCGTATTGCTGTAACTTGAAATTTTATGGAAATGAAGTTTAATTGGTTGTTTAATGTCACGACCCAAAATCCCACACGGGTCGTGATGGCGCCCAACACCAGAGTCAGGAAAGCCAATAGTTGTTTACTAGTAAGATTTTCCTTATTAACATACCAATCCCATATATTTCCCAAAGTTTTAAACTTAGCTCATTTAAACAAAAGCGGAAACATTTACCAACTTAAATACATACAGCCAAAATGATCGTGATCCAATATATATACAGTCCCAAAATAAGAGTCTACATGTGCGTACCAGGAACTAGTGTCACAAGTCAACAGGCGAACTAGTAGAATATACAAAAGATGATACAAATTGTATTGTTGTCTAAGAGGAATAGACAGACATAAACAAAAGGATAACTCCATAGCACAACTGAGAAACGTCAGGGGGGGGGGAGGTTGCAGCTCACCGTGGAGTCTGGTCCAGAAGATTAGTCAATCCCCAGTCGGATAACCAGAAACACCAGCCTCAGAACCTATACAATTAAGTACAGAAGTGCAGCATGAGTACATAAATATATATGTACCCAGTGAGTATCCTGCCTAACCTCGAAGAGGTAGTGACGAGACGTCGACATGACACTCACTAAGGTCCAACAGTAATAATGTAAAACAGGATATACGGAATGCAGTAGACATGTGAGACAGTAAGCAGTAGATACCTATCAAATACAGAAAACCAGGAAACTACTGAAAATAAGCAACAATGTACACTTTCCTTTTTCACCCAAATATATGTCAAGTCAATATCAATGGAAAACAGTATCCGATAGCCCAAGCGCACACAAGGGTAGGACAACCGGCCGGAGTCATAAGAAAATATCTAGACACTGAAAGGACGTAAAGCTTCCCTCGAAAGCGAATCTTACCTGCGACTCAAGTGCTGACTCATATATATATTTAACATAAAGCTCCCCTCGATCGCCAATCATACATGCGACTCGAGTGCTGACTCATATATATATAATTAACATAAAGCTCCCCTCGATCGCGAATCATACCTGAGACTCGAGTGTTGACTCATATATAATTAACATAAAGCTCCCCTCGATCGCGAATCATAACTGCGAATCGAGTGTTGACTCATATATAATTAACATAAAGCTCCCCTCGATCGCGAATCATACCTGCAACTCGAGTGCTGACTCATATATATAATTAACATAAAGCTCCTCTCAATTGTGAATCATACCTGCGACTCGAGTGCTGACTCAAATATATAATTAATAAAGCTCCCCTCGATCACGAATCATACTTGCGACTCGAGTGCTGACTCTTATATATATAATTAACATAAAGCTCCCCTCGATCGCGAATCATACTTGCGACTCGAGTGCTGACTCATATACATAATTAACATAAAGCTCCCCTCGATCGCGAATCATACATGCCATTCGAGTGTTGACTCATATATATAATTAACATAAAGCTCCCCTTGATCATGAATCATACCTGCGACTCGAGTGCTGACTCATATATATCGAATTTATCAATAAGCTTAGTAGAGGCTATACTTGCAACAAGGATTGATTTACCGGAAATTCAGAGGCAACTCTCTATATTTTTGCATACTAGTTCGAAGATAATAAGCAATACTGGTTCAAAGATAATAGCAACTCAAGGTTTGGCTAAAGCTACACATAAGGCACGTAATGGCATGCTCGTGAGTCCTAAAGCTACCCGACATGATATAATAGTCGTTACGTACGGACTCTCATCACGTTGTACGCACGTAGCCCCCACAACAATTTCACAAAGCATATATAACACCTATGGGGACAATTCCCTCTTACAAGGTTAGAAAGGAGACTCACCTCGTGTCGAATCTACCCCTCGGACCAAGGATGCGCCCGAATCTCCGAACTCTACACCCGAGGACTTGAAACTAGCCAAATACGGTATAATGACATCAATGCATGCTCAAAGTAGGGAAGTTATCCTAATTAGTTAATAATTAAACATTCTTGAAGAATTCCCAAAATCCAACCCCAAGCCCACACGCTCGGATTTCAATAATTCTCAAAGTGAACACTCACCCAAAGCCTAAGGATCAATAATATACGATTCTTACTTGATTCCATAGCAAACTCACGGTTAAATTCTCAAATTATCACAAACTCTAGGTTACTACCCAATTCTTGATTTTTCACTAATTTAGGTAGTTAATTAAGCTAAAATCCATGCATGAAGCTAATTTTAGAGTAGATTTTACTTACCATAAATGATCAGGTCGTTAGCCCCTCAACAATGGTAGAAATCGCCTCAAGGAAGAAGAAGAAACGAGAAAAATGTGTTAAGACCCGTGTATAAGAACACACTGCTTGGACAGTGTTTTCGCACCTGCGACTCGAGGACCGCACCTGCGAGCAAAGGCCCGCACCTGCGGAAATGGACTGGAGAGCCTGGGCCCGCACCTGTGGAGTGGAGACTGCACCTGCGGCTCCGCTCCTGCGGAACTTTGTCCGCACCTGCGAGAATTGACAAGACCACTAGAGGTCGCACCTGCGATGCTGGGGACCGCAAGAGCGGTCCCGCACCTGTGGTCACACCTGAACAGGTGCACCAGCAGCTATTTTAGCTGGTTTTAAGCCCCGTTAGGTGCCCGGGAGGCACCTGGGCCCACCCGAGCCCTAGTCCAAATATACCAACGAGTCCCAAATCATGATACGGACTCGCTCGAGCCTTCAAAACACCCAAAACAACGCTAAAACGCAAAATCACACCTCCAAACCCCAAGAACCAAACTTAGGAACTTTAAGTTTTCTAGACTTCGCTAACCACGCGCCGAACCGACCTATACAACTCGGAATGACACCAAATTTTGCAGGCAAGTCATAATTAACATAACAAAACTATTCCCGATCTCGGAATTCCATTAAGAACTCGATAACACAAAAATACGTCCCAAACCAAAATAGGAACTTAAGGAACTTCTTATTTCAATATTGGGCGCCAAAATGCCCCCGGGTCATCAGAAACCCATTCCGAACATACGCCCAGGTCCAAAATCATCACACGAAGCTACCGGAACCGACGAAACTCCATTCCGAGGTCGTTTACCCAAAATGTTAACCTAAGTCAAACTTGGCCTTAAAGGCCCATCTTAAGGAACCAATTGTTCCTATAACACTCTAAACACCTCTGAATCCCGGACCACCAGTCCCCTCAAGTCATAAATCATAAAATTCCGCTATGGGAAGTTTTATTTAGGGGAACGGGTTCCGATAACAAAAATGACCGGTTGGGTCGTTACATTCTCCACCTCTTAAACAAATGTTCGTCCTCGAACGGGTCTAGAATCATACTGAACTGCTGAATATGTGTGGATATCTGCTCCGCATGTCCTCCTCGGACTCCCAGGTCGCCTCCTCAACTGGTTGGCCCTTCCATTGGAACTTTACGGCAGAAACTCTCTTGGACCTCAACTGACGGTCCTGTCTATCAATAATAGGAACCGGCTCCTCCTCGTAGCCCAACCTCCCATCCAACTGAATAGTGCTGAAATCAACCACGTGAGAGAAGTCAGCGTGGTACCTCCGGAGAATGGACACATGAAAAGNCGGCCAAAGGCAAGAACTGGTCCCACTGACCTCCGAAGTCAATCACACATTCCTTGAGCATGTCCTACAATATCTGAACTGTACGCTCTGACTGACCATCAGCCTGAGGGTGAAATGTTGTGCTGAGGTCTATCTAGGTGCCCATCTCACTGTGCAACACTCTCTAGAAGTGCGAGGTGAACTGAGGACCTCGATCTGATATAATGGACACCGGCACATCATGCAATCGAACGATCTCCTGAATGTAGATCTGGGTTAACCTCTCAGAAGTATAATTAGTAGCCACTGGAATGAAATGCGCCGATTTGGTCAATCTATCCACAATGACCCAAACCGCATCAACCTTCCGCAAAGTCCGAGGCAACCCAACCACGAAGTCCATAGCGATGCGCTCCCACTTTCACTCAGGAATGGGAATCTGCTGAAGTAGGCCTCCTGGCCTCTGGTGCTCATACCTCACCTGGTGGCAATTAAGACACCTAGTCGCATACTCCACAATGTCCTTCTTCATTCGCCTCCACCAGTAATGCTGCTTCAAATCACGATACATCTTCGTAGCACCAGGGTGAACAGAATACCGAGAACTGTGTGCCTCTTCTAGAATCCTCTCCCTCAGACCATCAACATTAGGAACACATAAGCGGCCCTGAAGTCTCAGAACACCATCCTCGCCAATAGTAGCCTCCTTGGCCCTACCCTGAACCACTGTCTCCCGAAGCTCTGCTAAGCACGGATCATAGAACTGCCGGGCCTTAATCTCTCCCAATAACGAAGACTGAGCAACCACATGTGCTAAAACTCGGCGAGGCTCCGAAAGGTCTAACCTCACTAGGCGATTGGCCAAGGACTGAATGTCCAAGGCTAGAGGTCTCTCCTCTACTGCAATATAAGCCAAGCTACCCATACTCTCAGCCCTTCCTGCTCAAAGCATCTGCCACCACATTTGCCTTGCCCGGGTGATAAAGAATGGTGATATAATAATCCTTCAACAACTCAAGCTATCTGCACTGCCTCAAATTAAGATCCTTCTGCTTGAAAAAGTGCTGCAAGCTACGGTGGTCTGTATAAACCTCACAGGACACTTCATACAAATAGTGCCTCCAAATCTTAAGAGCGTGAACAATCGCCGCCAACTCCAAAACGTGCACAGGGTAATTCTTCTCATGAACCTTCAGCTGGCGCGAAGCATAAGCAATAACTCGCCCCTCCTGCATCAATACACACCCCAAGCCAACGCGTGAAGCGTCGCAATATACTGTGTACATCCCAGAATCGGAAGACAATACTAGAACTGGCGCTGAGGTCAATGCTGTCTTGAGCTTCTGAAAGCTCGCCTCACACTTGTCAGACCATCAAAATAGGGCATTCTTTTGAGTCAATCTAGTCAATGGAGCTGCAATAGAAGAGAAACCCTCCACAAACCGGCGATAATAACCTGCTAGGCCCAAAAAAGCTCCTGATCTCTGTAGCTGAAGTAGGGCGCGACCAACTTTGAACTGCCTCGATCTTCTGAGGATCAACCTTGATACCCTATCTGGATACCACATGCCCCAAAAATGCCACGGAAACCAACCAAAACTCACACTTGGAGAACTTAGCATATAACTTTTGTTCTCGCAGAGTCTGGAGCACGACTCTCAAATGCTGCTCGTGCTCCACCAGGCTACGTGAGCAAATCAAAATGTCATCAATGAAGACAATGACGATGGAATCCATATACAGCCTGAACAACCTATTCATCAAGTCCATGAATGTTTCTGGGGCATTAGTCAAGCCAAAGGACATCACTAGGAACTGATAATGGCCATATCTCGTATGAAAAGCAGTCTTCGGAACATCTGAAGCCCGAATCATCAACTGATGATACCCTGATCGCAAATCAATCTTAGAAAACATGCGAGCACCCTGCAACTGGTCAAACAAATCATCGATGCGTGGCAAGGGATACTTGTTCTTAATGGTAACCTTGTTCAATTGGCGGCAATCAATACACATCCGCATAGACCCATCTTTTTTCTTCACAAATAAAATTGGAGCACCCCACGGTGATACACTCGGTCTGATGAACCCCTTAGCTAACAACTCCTCAAGCTGCTCCTTCAACTCTTTCGGAGCCATACGGTACGGAGGAATGGATATGGGCTAGGTGTCTGGAGCTAAATCAATGCAAAAATCAATATCACAGTCCGGAGGCATTCCCGGAAGATCCGAAGGAAATACATCAGCAAACTCTCGAACAACTGGCACGGAATCAATCTTCGGAGACTCGGCGGTGGTGTCCCGCACATAATCAAAATAGGCTATACAACCCTTCTCGACCATATGTCGAGCCTTCAAGAATGAAATAACCCAGCTGGTTGCGCTAACAGAAGAACCCCTCCACTCCAGCCTAGGTGACTCGGGCATGGCTAAAGTAACTGTCTTGTCATGGAAATCAAGCACGGCATGATAAGGAGATAGCCAATCCATGCCTAAAATAACCTCAAAATCAACCATGTCGAGCAATAAAAGGTCAGCTCTGGTCTCGAACCCATAGAAGGTGATCACACAAGACCGATACACCAGGTCTACCACCATAGAATCGCCCACAGGAGTGGACATATAGGAGATCCCAAGGACTCACGAGAAATATCCAGAAAAGGAGCAAATAGGGCTGAAACATATGAATAAGTGGATCCCGGATCAAACAATGTTGAATCCTCTCTACCACATACTGAGATAATACCTGTGATCACGGCGTCTGAGGCCACTTCATCTGATCTGGCCGAAATAGCATAAAACCTGGCTGGAGCACCTGAAGACTGAGCCCCACCGGAGTGAACATGAGCTGTCTGGCCTCCCCCTGACTGGCCTCCACCTCTAGGACGACCCCTTCCGACCTGTCCTCCACCTCTAGGTGGCCGGACTGCTGGTGCTGAACTCATAGGCTGATAACCCTGTTGTACTGCCTTGCCCCAAAACCGGGGACAAGCCCTCTTCACATGACCCATATCCCCGCACTCGTAACATCTCACAAGTGACATATCCTGCTGTCCCAAAGAAGAAGAATTCTGAATGGTCGGAGGGCGATGTGAGTCCTCAGGCATAGCACTGAAATAGGAACTGGAGGATCTCTGGCAATTGGAGTAACCACTAGGAGGACTCTGAATAGATGGAGGACGATAGGAGCGCTCTGGCATGACACTGAACTGGGGCCTAACTAGGACACCTCAGGGAGGTGGTGGCGGTGATGAATAAGAAGGCCTGCTGGGATGACCACCCCCAAAGCGGCCTCTGCTCCTAGCTGGGGCATCCCTGAAATCTCCTGAGAATCTAGCCTTCTTATCCTGCTGACCCTGCTCCCTGCTCCTCATCCGATAACCCTCGACCCTGCGAGCAATCTCCACTACGAGCTGATAAGGAGTACCCATCTCCACCTCTCGAGCCATGGTGGATCTAATACCTGGATGCAACCCTGCTGCAAACCTCCAAACTCTCTCATCATCGGTGGGAAATATCATTAGAGCATGGCGTGACAGCTCTAAAAATCTGGCCTCATAATCTGTCACGGACATCTGCCCCTGCTCTAATCGTTCAAACTGACCCCGCAGCTCTTCCCTCTCAGAGGGTGGAATATATCTATCCAAGAACATCTGTGTGAACTGCTCCCAAGTGATAGTAGGAGAATCGGCTGGCCTGCTGAGAATATAAGACTGCCACCACCTGCGAGTTATTCCCTCTAACTGGAATGTAGTGAAGTCCACTCCATGGGACGCTAGGATCCCCATGTTGTGCAGTCTATCCCTGCACCTATCAATGAAGTCCTGGGCATCCTCACCTTGCTCACCCCCGAAGACTCGAGGGCACAAGAGAGTCCATCTGTCTAACATCTTCTGCTGGTTGCCATCCGCAGCTGGTCTGGGCTCCGGTGTTGCTGCTACAGGCTGGGTACCACCCACGGGCAGTGTACCCGGGGTGTGATGTACTGCTGTTGTCAGTCCTGTGACCTGGGAAGTAGGGGTCTGGGCTCCCCCTCCCGCCTGAGAAGTAGCAGGATCTACTAGAAATAAATCAGCCTGGGACATAGTGTCCATAAATATCATCATACGGCCCATAACTGCCTAGAAGCTTGGCGCCGTCATAAAGTCTACGGGTGCAGGATCTGCTGGAGGCACCTCATCCTGCTCCTCTATAATAGGGTCCTCTAGTGGCGGGACCGGAATAGCTCTGGGATGCCCTCGTCCCCTACCACGGGTCGGTGCCCTCCCCCGGCCTCTATCGCGGCCTTGGACAGCGGGGGTAGCGGCCCCTCCCGGGTCTGGAACATCAAATGCACGCGTCCTCACCATCTGAGAGAGAATAGAAGAATGAATTTAGTAAATCATCGACTGCAGCCTGTAGCCTCCTAAAGATAAGTATAGACGTCTTCGTATCGATCCGCAAAACTATACTGGGTTTGCCCGTGACTCTTGAGACTTACGTGAACCTAGTGCTCTGATACCATGTTGTCACGACCCAAAATCCCACACGTGTCATGATGGCGCCCAACACCAGTGTCAGTCAAGCCAACAGTTGTTTACTAGTGAGATTTTCCTTATTAACATACCAATCCCACATTTTCCCAAAGTTTTAAAGTTAGCTCATTTAAACAAAAGCGGAAACATTTACCAACTTAAATACATACAGCCAAAATGATCGTGATCCAATATATATACAGTCCTAAAATAAGAGTCTACTATGTGCGTACCAGGAATTAGTGTCACAAGTCAACAGGCGAACTAGTAGAATATACAAAATATGATACAAAACTGTACTGCTGTCTCAGAGAAATAGACAGAAATAAACAAAAGGATAACTCCATAGCACAGCTGAGAAACGTTGGGGGTGCAGCTCACCGTGCAGTCCGGTCCAGAAGATAAGTCAAGCTCCGGTCGGATAACCAGAAACACTAGCCTCAAAACTTGTACAATTAAGTACAGAAGTGCAGCATGAGTACATAAATATATAGGTATCCAGTGAGTATCCCACCTAACATCGAAGAGGTAGTGACGACAGGTCGACATGACACTTACTAAGGTCCAATAGTAATAATGTAAAACACGATATACGAAATGCAGTAGACATGTGAGACAGTAAGCAGCAGATACCTATCAAATACAAAAAACCAGGAAACTACTAAAAATAAGCAACAATGTACACTTTCCTTTTTCCCCCAAATATTTGTCAAGTCAATATCAATGGAAAACAGTACCCGATAGCCCAAGCACACACAAGGGTAGGACAACCGGCCGGAGTCATAAGGAAATATCTAGACACTGAAAGGACGTAAAGATTCCCTCGACCGCGAATATTACCTGCGACTCGAGTGCTGACTCATATATATAATTAACATAAAACTCTCCTCGATCGCGAATCATACCTGCGACTCGAGTGCTGACTCATATATATAATTAACATAAAACTCTCCTCGATCGCGAATCATACCTGCGACTCGAGTGCTGACTCATATATATAATTAACATAAAACTCTCCTCGATCGCGAATCATACCTGCGACTCGAGTGCTGACTCATATATATAATTAACATAAAACTCTCCTCGATCGCGAATCATACCTGCGACTCGAGTGCTGACTCATATATATAATTAACATAAAACTCTCCTCGATCGCGAATCATACCTGCGACTCGAGTGCTGACTCATATATATAATTAACATAAAACTCTCCTCGATCGCGAATCATACCTGCGACTCGAGTGCTGACTCATATATATAATTAACATAAAACTCTCCTCGATCGCGAATCATACCTGCGACTCGAGTGCTGACTCATATATATAATTAACATAAAACTCTCCTCGATCGCGAATCATACATGCGACTCGAGTGCTGACTCATATATATAATTAACATAAAACTCTCCTCGATCGCGAATCATACATGCGACTCGAGTGATGACTCTTATATATATAATTAACATAAAACTTCCCTCGATCGCGAATCATACCTGTGACTCGAGTGATAACTCATATATATAATTAACATAAAGCTCTCGTCGATCGCGAATTATACTTGCGACTCGAGTGCTGACTCATATATATAATTAACATAAAGCTCTCCTCGATCGTGAATCATACCTGGGACTCGAGTGCTGACTCTTATATATATATATCGGATTTATCAATAAGCTTAGTAGAGGCTATACTTGCAACAAGGATTAATTCACCGGAAATTCAGAGGCAACTCTCTACATTTTTGCATACTAGTTAGAAGATAATAAGCAATACTGGTTCAAAGATAATAACAACTCATGGTTTGGCTAAAGATACACATAAGGCACGTAATGGCATGCTCGTGAGTCCTAAAGCTACCCGACATGATATAATAGTCGCTACGTACGGACTCTCGTCACGTTGTACGCACGTAGCCCCCACAACAATTTCACACAACATATATAACACCTATGGGGACAATTCCCTCTTACAAGGTTAGAAAGGAGACTTACCTCGTGTCGAATCTACCCCTTAGACCAAGGATGCGCCCGAATCTCCGAACTATACACCCGAGGACTCGCAACTAGCCAAATAAGGTATAATGGCATCAATGCATGCTCAAAGTAGGGAAGCTATCCTAATTATTCAATAATTCAACATTCTTGAAGAATTCCCAAAATCCAACCCCGGGCCCGCACGCTCGGGTTCCAATAATTCTCAAAGGGAACACTCACCCAAAGCCTAAGGATCAATAATATACGATTCTTACTTGATTCCATAGCAAATTCACGGTTAAATTCTCAAATTATCACAAACTCTAGGTTACTAGCCAATTCTTGATTTTTCACTAATTTAGGTAGTTAATTAAGCTAGAAATCCATGCATTAAGCTCATTTTAGAGTAGATTTTACTAACCTTAAATGTTCAGGCCGTTAGCCCCTCAACAATGGTGGAAATCGCCCCACGGAAGAAGAATAAATGAGAAAAATGTGTTAAAGACCCGTGTATAAAAACACACTGCCTGGACAGTGTTTTCGCACCTGCGGCTCGAGGACCGCACCTGCGGTCTTGCACTTGCGAGCAAAGGCCCGCATCTGCGGAAATGGACTGGAGAGCCTGGGCCCGCACCTGCGGAGTGGAGACCGCACCTGGGGCTCCGCTCCTGCGGAACTTTGTCCGCACCTGCGAGAATTGACCAGACCATTAGGGTCGCAACTGCGATGCTGGGGACCGCAGGAGCGGTCCCGCACCTGCGGTCACACCAGAACAGGTGCACCAGCAGCTATTTTAGCTGGTTTTTAGCCCCGTTAGGTGCCCGGGAGGCACCTGGGCCCACCCGAGCCCTAGTCCAAATATATCAACGAGTCCCAAATCATGATACGGACTCGCTCGAGCCTTTGGAACACCCAAAACAACGCTAAAATTCAAAATCACACCTCCAAACCCCAAGAACCAAACTTAGGAACTTTAAGTTTTCTAGACTTCGCTAACCACGCGCCGAACCGACCTATACAACTCGGAATGACACCAAATTTTGCAAGCAAGTCCTATTAACATAACGGAACTATTCCCGATCTCAGAATTTCGTTTGGACCTCGAGAACACAAAAACACGTCCCAAACCAAAATAGGAACTTAAGGAACTTCTTATTTCAATATTGGGCACTGAAATGCCCCCGGTTCATCAGAAACCCATTCCGAACATACGCCCAGGTCCAAAATCATCACACGAAGCTACCGGAACCGACGAACTGGATTCTGAGGTCGTTTACCTAAAATGTTGACCGAAATCAAACTTGGCCTTAAAGGCCAACCTTAAGGAACTAATTGTTCCTATAGCACTCTAAACACCTCCAAATCCCAGACCACCAGTCCCCGCAAGTCATAAATCATAAAAAGCCGCTATAGGAAGTTTCATTTAGGGGAACAGGGTCCGATAATGCAAAATGACCGATCGTGTCATTACATTTAAGTTGTGAGAATTTGCAAAGAATGAAGTAACATGTGTGGGGTATTTAAAAGTAATAATAGGTGGTTTTAGGTTACATAACGCATATTGTACATGAGCCATATTGAAATAGTAAAGAAATCATTACAGTAAAAGTTTGTACATGCCTTTTCAGTTGAACAAGACAAGGCGTATATTTAATTTGTACTATTTTTTTGCACTGTTGCATTAATGAATATTGTACATGTGCCATATTGAACTAGTAAAAAAATCATTACGATACAAGTGTACATGCCATTTTAGTTGGACAAGACAAGGCGTGCATTTGAATAGGTCATGTCGAACTACCTCCATTTTCGTCCTTTATAAGCAGAACCAAGCTTTCTAAAACGCCAGTTACCTCAAAAGATCCACCTGGAACGGGTAAAAAGGGAACACAATTGATCCCTTTATTAAAAAAATGCCAGGTTGCTATACTGATTTGGTAGATGATAAGTGGTATGGTGTTTTACGTCCATTAGAAAATAAATCCATTAATATACGTATAGATCTAAAAATTGCAGGTCACATTACTAAGGGAGAGGCGTATTCTGCAAAGCTTGAAGGTGTGTGAATTTGGGGTAAGAACCTACAATGGGTTCCCCTATACGAAAAAGGTAGAATTATGAGGTCTTATGTCATTGGCATAGGCTAGCTATACCACAAGCATTGTTGGCAACATTCTAAGCTTCCCCACACATGGATGAACCAGAAGTTATTCGGTATTTAATAAAGGAGATCTTAGAGATGGAAAAGGCACTAGCCGTGTAATGTACTAGATGATTTTAACTACCTCCGAAGGACTGAGGATCAGCAGTTGGTTTTATTAAAGAATGAAAAATTGCATAGAGATCTTAATTATCCCGTTTTCCCAATAGCTGTGGAATGAGAGGGCCTACCAATATGTCTATCGTAAATATTGAACATTGAAGTGTCATATTATTGTAGAAACAAGCAAGTGGCCTTATTGATGATAGTGATGCAATACGAGAAATGTGTAATAATTGGAGGCTAAACTATGATGTCCTAGATTCGAACGGATACAAAAAAGATGCTGACAAAGAAGACAAAGAAAATGAAAATGAAGACCTTGACGACAATAACGATGAATTAGTGCCCCATAGTGAGGATAATGATGAATGAAAATGTTTCAATTTTTTTAATTCTATATGTTATGTAGTCTATTGAATTCTCAATGTTAATGTGTTAACTAGAGTTAACATTATTGGAAATACAATTTTATTTCATTGATATTACAAACACACCATTACAGACACTTGTTCCTACTAAATACACTGCTAAAAAATACTAATAATATGCTTGATAACTACCAATGTTGGATGAACTTGCACCATGAGCTGAATTGCCACCGCGCCCCAACCCGATTGTAGGGTATTCACCATAATCATGTCATGTTTGGGAACATAGACCATATTTATGTGTGTATAAGGTATCCCAAACATCCACTTGGTTACGTGTGCGCGTTCTGTTTTGCACTCCCCTGCGACACAAAAATGCCTTGTTACAAACCATTGCAAATGGTTCTAGCGCCCAATAAAACTCAGAACCTATTGGTTGAAAGTGCCCGCTATATGTGCTTGCATATGCAACCACACTATATTTTTATCAACATACCTCGTCGTCGCAAACTCAGTATGTTGAAAGCACTCCATGGCATGTGATAAATCGTCCATTTACAACATGAACATAACCGCGTGCGCTTATTGATGGTGTGGGTATTATTACGTGGCTTTGATACAAACTTGTTCGAACTTCAAAATTATTTCAATCACTAAAATATTACAAATATGTATGCTAGTGTGACTGCTTCCTATCACGCTCAAATCGTTGCATCGGTTTTGGCATAATTTGAACACCCCTTTTAGACGACGAGGATACACTGTGGAATCTATCAAGGAACCTCTCTGGCGTCTGCTTAAATGACATCCACACCATGGCAGTGGCTGGCAATCCACGGGTTGACTTCAACAACCTATTAAAAGACTTTGTAGAGCTTCGTTGGTGGACTTTCATTACACATTGTTGTACGAATGTCATCAACATCCTTTGTGAGGGTATCAACATCTGGTATACTTAGCAAGTGATAAAGGTAGGGAATCTCCCTTGAGTGAAAGGGCACATGCGACTCGTACACCGGTGGTCTAACGATAGATAGAGTCTTCATATATGGAGCATGCTGAGTGGTGGAATCATGCTCCATCATCAAATATGGTTGCTCATTGTCACTCTCGTATGTGAAGTTTGGTTCCTCTTCATCGCTTTCCTCAGAGAAGGGTGCTTCATCCCCTGACGCATCAGTATTGTTATCATAATCACTGTCATCTTCCTCATTCTTTGTATTTACCATATCCTGATTCAAAATATCGGCATCACCTAAACCAACTGAGTTAGCACAAGACCGTCATGTTGCTCATTTTCCATGCGCAACCAATCAAGTAACTAATACTTTGTACATCTCAGCATAACATATTAATTTTAATGCTTAAACGTACATTCATAATTTGTAGATTACCCATGATGCACATTATCAAATTTCTGATGACTAAATGATGGACCAGTATGATCCATCCCTCCAAAAGTAGGTAGATTCTAGCTGTTGGTTGGTTCATAACCTGTTAATTTCATATCTGGCCACTAAACCCTATGAAATAAATAAGATTTATTACTATTATTGTACATAAAACCAATCTTATACTATAACAAGGTAAATTCCTATTTACTACTCGGCCTGTGAATTCTGTAAACTTGGCGACCTTCTATGTTGCTTCATTGGCGAGAAGTTGTGTCCTTGCTTCTTGTTAACCCGTGGAGATAAGTTTAGATCTAGCCAGACTCTTTCATACGGATACTGTTCGGATAAAACAGCTCCCAAAATACCACCAGATGGTTGAGCGTTAGCTGTAGTTTGCGGAACATCAACCATGTTGACGTCTTCAAACTTTACGTACATTTCCAGCATGCTTAACACAAGAATATCCATGTGTTCGTCCGGAGTCCTAAAAAAATCTTGCAGAGTTCATCGTCATCGATGTTAAACTCGGCATAAAAGCCACACATTGTGGAGTGAGAGAATACAGATATCTTCTGGTTACCTTAAGATTACCAAACGTTACTCACACTCATTCTTTTACAAATCAGAGATACCAATTTGTGGTACTCCAATGTGAGTAGCACTTTAACATATGGAGAAAAAGTATAGTGCACCGAGTATTCTCCACCAAAGCCTCACCACTCCAATATAACGCAACCCTAGTTTTTCGCTCATCAGACATCGTAGCAATATTTAAAGAGAACTTTGTATATATTGATGAAGATGAAGGAATGTATAAAGGAAGCTGAAGAACATAGGCAAATTGGTTCAAATTTACTCAATAATATTTTTTTCAAGAATGAAAATTCGACTTTAAGTTAGCATCTATAAATTCCTTAGGAACCTGAAATGCCCATATAGCGCAAGTAATATGCGTTGTATACATAGCGCATGTATTACATGCGTTATACCGTTAATCATCATGGAAGTCATAATTTATAGTATATCGCATGTATTACCTGCGCTATACTTAAACGACCACATTAACGGGGTAACTGGTCGTTAACGTATAGCGCATGTAAAATGGTTCTCAACTCTTTTTTGCATCTATTTTGGTCTCTTGAGTCTAAAAACTTGTTACTTAGGTTCCAAAATCGGATACATATGGTAAATTAACAAGTACAAATGTGAAATATGTGTTGACTAAATAGTGCTGCCTATACTTCTTGTCATCTTTTAGGGGGGTAGACCGGTAGTATAACCATTTTATATTCGCCTGAGTTGGAACCCAAGTTGGAAGAGGAAAGAAAAAGGGGGAAAACATTTCGTTTAGTTTTTACAGGAAAATAATTAGGGAAAACAGAAAAGGCAACCTTACTAACTTAACATCTCTAACATATTCAGAGATGTGTTTAGTTAAATTACGAATGATTTAACCTAGAGTTTAACTAATACATATTGACGGTGTGATAAATTTATGGATTTAATCTATATATGTATTGTTAAAATATTAATAATTTTAACATGTGATACAAATTAGTTATGTCGAGTTGTAACTAACAGAATGAATCAACCTCCATTGAAGGTTGAGCTTGAGCTCTCATCATGAGAGGAGAAGCTTCTTGACAGAAATGAAATTGGGGAAAATAGTGTACTTTCCTATTCAGCTGAAGTGAGTCTTATACAAGTGAGAAAGAAAATAAAGAAAGTAAGTTGTTAATTACTAAACTAACCCTATAACTAACGCAACTACTAACCTCCTAAGTCTAGTAACTAACTAATAACAATGTAACATAAATATCACCAACTATACTACTACACTTGATAATATTCAATAATCTCAATAACCCTCCCCCCTTAAGTTGGAAGTGATGAACTCACAGCCAACTTGCCAAGAAGATCATAATGCTTGATAAGTGCTTTTGTTAAGATGTCTGCCAGTTGGTTGTGAGTAGAAATGTGATGAAGTGTAATCAAACTATCATGTAGCTTGTCTCTCACAAAGTGACAATCTACTTTTATATATTTTGTTCTTTCGTGGAACACATGATTCCTAGAAATGTGCAAAGCTGCTTGACTGTCACAGAAAACTAGAACTGGGCATCACATGAGAATGCTAATTCTTCTAATAATCGTTTGAACCATACCAACTCACCAACCACCTTCCTCAATGAAATGTACTCTTCTCCTGCAGAGGACAATGAGACTGTGGTTTGCTTCTTTGATTTCCTACTGATTCGGCTACCTCCAAAGAGTACAATATACCCACTCACAGACATCCTGGAATCAGGGCATGCAGCCTAATCTGAATCACAATAAGCTGTGACTTCATAAGAAGGATCATTAGATAGAAAAATGCCTAAGGTAGGATCAGCCTTCAGGTTATTAAGGACATGTATGGAAGCCTTGAGATGGGGTTCTCTTGGTGCTTACATGAACTGACTTAAGTGTTGCACACTGTAGGCAATGTTTAGTCTTGTGTTTGTAAGGAAATTGAGCTTCCCAATCAGCTTCATATAATATGATGGATTGGACAACAAGGTACCTTCTTCGGATTTGAGTGAAACAGGGGACTAACCCAAGCAGTAATATTCTTTTAAAAGATCAGTGGTGAATTTACTCTAAGAAATCAGTACTCCACCATCCTTGTAAAGCATCTCTAGGCCTAATAAATAGTGTAGCTTGCCTAAGTTTTTTATTCTAAACGGATTGTGCAAAAATGTCTTTAGTGTTGTGATTTCTTCAAGGTCGGTCCCAGTAAGGATCGCATCATCAACATATATGGCCACAAAAACTGATGAATCACCTTGTTTCTTATAAAATAAAGAGTAGTTATTTGCTCAATGCTTGAAGCCTCTAGAGTGTAAGGATTCTGCTAGCTTATCATACCACTGTCGATTGGCTTGTTTGAGTCCATATAAGGACTTCCTTAGTCTGCACACAAGTGATGTATCCTCTACCATCAGACCTTGTGGGATTCGCATATACACTCCCTCATGTAGATCTCCATGGAGAAAAGCATTATTCACATCCAGCTAATAGAGATCACATCCTCTCTTTATTGCAATGCTGACTAAGGTCCTAACAGTACTCATCTTCACTACGGGAGAAAATATTTATGTGTAATCAACTCCAGCCTCTTATGTGTATCCTTTTACCACAAGCCTTGCTTTGTATCTTTCCATACTTCCATCTGCTTTGTGCTTGATTTTGTACACCCACCTGCACCCTATAACTTTCTTTCCTGCAGGCAAATTAACTAAGTCCCAAATATGATTTGTGCTTGATTTTGTACACCCACCTTCACCTTATAGCTTTCTTTCCTGCAGGCAAATTAACTAAGTCCCAAGTATGATTAGTATACAAAGCTTTAAACTCTTCTATCATTAATACTTGCCAGGCAGGAATCATAGATGCGTACCTCATAAGAGCTTGGTTCACACGCATGTTAGATATTCTTTATCATCTGCTGATTGTCATGGCTTAAATCGTTGAAGGATACAGAATGATTGTTGATAAAAAGGGCAATGAGGGATGCGGATGAATAAAGAACTAGTTGATATTCAGGACTTATACTATTGCTTGAATGGTTATGTGGTTGTAGATTTGTTAGTGTACACACATAGTCTTTAAGGTGAGAAGGAACGATGAGTGTTCTGCATGATCTCCTATGTTTTACAGGATTAGGTTGGTTATTATCAGGTTCCATATGATGTATTTGCTCAAAGGGTGATACATGTGTTTCTGAATGACTTCCAGTTATAGGACTATCAGTATGGGCTCTGTTGTCTGATTCTGGGCTGAGGTGTGAGTCATGGTTATGTAGGCTTAAAAAGTTCTGAGAATTTGGTGATGTATTTGTAATTGGGGATTATGTATCTTCAGATATAGGACTACTACCCGCAGAAGTTGATGCATTTCTATCAACAGTACAATGATCATCAGAATTATTCACTATGGTGTTTGGACATGAAGAATTAGAATTTACCACACTACTGAAAAATTCACCTATGGCTACGCATGCAAAACCGTTACAACAGATAGGTAAACCATTGCCATAGAGTTATTTCAACGGTTCAGCGCCCGCTCCACAAGCTGGTGTGTCTATAGAGCTTATGGAACGGTATTTGGAACGGTGTAGATAACCGTTGGTATAGTAAGGTCTAATTGCAACAGTTTTTCCTCTTCTTGTTGGAACAATTATTTTTATCAACTGCAACGGTTAATGTCCATTACCATAACGTTAAATGCAACAGTAAATAACCGTTAATATATCTATTAAACCGTTACGACTATCGTAGAAATGGCAATGATTTCTTTATGATATTGCAACAGTTTTTAGATTATTTTGGAACGGTTTACAGGTCCTATGGCAACGGTTCTGTTAGCTATTGTAACAGTTTAATTGAATTGAAAATATTGCCCCCTGTTGTAAATAGAGATTTACACATATATACAATAAACTATAAAATACTAAAATTTATATAAATAACAAAATGAAACTATTCATAATCCAAATCGTCCAACAAGCTAATTAATAAATCTATATATGAAGTGATGAAATGTTACCAAGTACATACATTTGATATTTCAAGAGTTAAAGTTTTCAACAGTTTTGATAACAAACATTCCTAAAAACCGCCACATTCATCTACAACAATCAACAATTCAAAATTCTCTTAAGTAAGGCCTAGATCTTCATCACTACCTCCTTGTCACGACCCCAAATCTAAGCCAGTCGTGATGGTACCTATCGTGGAACTAGGCCAGCCAAAACTACACTCAAATTGTAATAAGCTTCCATTTACGTCTTTACTAAACTGATAACCCGTAAGGGTTTCTTTTAAATATTTTTAAAACAGTTAAAGCTATACAGAATATTAAATACAACCCCCGAGATCCCGGAGTACTGGTTATGAGCATCTACAGAAAATACACAACTCAAAGAAAATAAACTCTATAATAATAAGCAGTAGAGAGCAGGACTACGGACGCGTGCAGCTACCTCGCAAAATCTTCGAGAAGATCTCTGGAACAGATACACAGCTCACTCTGCCCTAACACCTAGATCTGCACACAAGGTGCAGAGAGTAATGTGAGTACGCCAACTCAGTAGTAATGAAAATAAATCAGGTCTGAGCAGCAAGAAACACATAAAAATCAATTCATCAATTCACAATAAGCACAACCTTTCTTTCCAACAATGTATATGTTAAATCATCACGCTTAAAAGCCGATTTCAGTAAAAAAAATCATTTGGAAATATACTTGCCAATAATTTCAACATAACTTTCAAGAAGTTTAGTGTAAAAATGCTGAAAATCATAAAAAGGCCCCTCAGGCAAAACATATTTCATAAGTTCAGAGTGAAAGTGGTAAAATCATCAGTAGCCCCTCGGGAAAAAACATGTATCAGAACCTGCCCCTCGGGCATGCCTCACAGTCATTCATAATCATCCCTTCGGGCATACCTCATAATAACTCATAATCAGCCCCTCAGGCATACCTCACAGTCACTCATGCCTCCCAATCACTCGTCACTCGACACTCGTACTCAGTACTGTGCTCACTGGGGGTGTGTACAGACTCCGAAGGGGCTCCTTCAGCTGAAGCGCTAATATCAAGCCACCTCGTGGCGTATCATATCCTCACAATCACGCCCTCAGCCTCACTCAGTCAAAACATCTCAAAAGCTCCTCGGGCGTATCAGTAAAACGGGGTACTCGACCCAAAAGCATCATTTTATATCTCAAAACAGTGTAAATAAGGCTGAGTTTCGAAATCAGTTAAGCATAACATGACTGAGTGTAAATCATAAATCAGCAGTGAGGAAATAGCAGTAAAAAGCCCCCAAGGGGTCTAAACAAGTCGGCACGAGGCCCCAAACATGGCTTATAGCCCAAATATATCAATAGTTTTAGAACACAATTTTACATATGATTTAGAGTAATATACGCAACTCAATAGTTACCGCGGAGAGGACCAAGTCCCATCCAAAAATCAGTGCACGCCACATACTCGTCATCCGACATGTGCGCCATTCTAAAAGCAGTGAGAAATACTAAGTCCGGGGTTTCATACCCTCAGAACAAGATTTATAGCCATTACTTACCTCTACCGGGCCACAATACTAATACGTGATGCTCTTGCCCCTCATATCGGCTCCCAATTTCTCCGAATCTAACCAAAACCAGATTAACATCATCAATATACGCTAAAGGAACAAAACCCAATCGAATATCAAGTTAGACACAATTCTCGAAATTTGGCCAAACCCGACCCCAGGCCCACGTCTCGGAATCCGATAAAAATTACATCACAAGAACACTTATCCTCCCACAAGTCCGTACATACCAAAAATATAAAAATAAGACCATAATTTCCCACTCAAATTACCAAAAGAAATTTCCAAATCTTTCCTCCCATTTTTCCCAAATTCTCTACTTAATTCCTCAAATTGCATGGTGAATAATCAAGACAAATTCATGAAATTAAACCAAAAATGATTGAAGAACACTTACCACAAGAATCCCACTGAAAATCTCGTCCAAAATCTCCTTCCTCCGAGCTCTCAAATGGCAAAATGAGTTATGGCCAAGAATCCCCGAAATTAGAACTTAAACTGTCTGCCCAGACTTTTACACTGTGCGATCGCAAAAAAAGGCACGCGATTGCGAAGAACAAAATGTTGCCCAACCAAACTAGCCTTATGCGATCGCAGAAACACCTATGCGATAGTGGAAGGTAACTCCTCAAAGCAATGCGATCGCGACCAGATCTATGTGATCGCATAGAGCAACTCCATCACCTCATTGCCACACGCACCCACAGTGTGATCGCAACAAGCCTCATGCGACCGCACTGTTCTGCCTCCTCCCACTACGTGATCGCGGACCATACATTGCCATCGCATAACATAATTTCTTCTGCCTCACCAACCAACCCTATGCGATCGCAGCATCACCATTGCGATCGCATACAAGGAAACCAGATCAAGAAAACACAGCAGCAACAACAATTCTTTTAAGGACAAACACACTCCGTTAACCACCTGAAACACACTCGAGGCCCCCAAGACCTCAACCAATTCTACCAACACATCCCATAATATCATTCAAATTTAGTTGAGCCTTCGAAACACCAAAAATAACGGGAAAATACCAAAATTACATCAAATTCAAGCCTATGAACTTTGAAACTTCTAAATTTCGCCAATGATGTCGAAACCAACCAAAACACATCTGATTGACCTGAAAATTTGCACACATATCCAAAATGACTTTACAAACATGTTCCAACTTTCGGAATTCCATTCCGACCCCGATAGCCTATTTTTCAATGCCGATCGGAAATCGCCAAAAATTAATTTTCGCCAATTCAAGCCTAATTCTACTCCGGACATCAAAACTTCATTCCGGACACACTCGTAAGTCCCAACTCACCTAACGAAACTATCCGAGCCATAAAATCCACATTCTGAGGTTGTTTACCAATAAGTCAACTTCCGGTTGACTTTTCCACTATTGAACCAAGTTAAGAGACTAAGTATCTCATTTCTCTCCAAAAATTGCTCTGAACCCGAGCCGACTAATCTAACACAACATAATGAAGCTGAACCACATATAATGAAGCAGAAACGGGGGAAACGGGGCTAAACTCTCGGAACGACCGGCCGGATCATTACACTGCGTCTTCCATATCTTAATCTACTCCACCTACAAAAGAGTATAAATAAAGTCATTATCCCTTCAAGAGAATATATATATATTATATTGTCCAGCCAATACACCCCAAAAAAAAAGAGAACAGGGACTGTTTGCTCTCTTTTTATTACCTATTCCAAATTCCAGGAAGAGAGAAAAGCAACAAGGATTTGAATGTCGATGTCCTAACTAGAACGAGATGAATTTAGTAGTTACAAAAGCTAAATGTGCATAGAATCACAAAAAAGTAGTTACTGGAACTATCCAGTATTGGCAAGGTTAATGTCAAAATTTGCAGCACTAACAGCTAACAAGTCATCATCCGCCCTATCCGCAACAATATTTCAAATTTAGACGTAGCAACGTCCCAAAAAAAATTGAACTTAACTAGTTAAGCCTTCGTAAGCTCATTATCAGTTTCTATCTTAGTAGAGATTGCTGTGAGGAGATCCTTAAGGTACTGGAAAATAATTCATAATGCCAGTTTTTGTTTCTTTTTTCTAGTTTTCTAAGAAATAAACCAAACAACCACAACTTTACCTCAATCCCTAAAGGAAGTCAGAGTCAACTGTACTAATCATCTGAAACCATTCCACTCCACTCAAATAATTCCAATACTACTTTGCTTATCCAATCAAACTAAAACATGATCCCCAGAAAGAAAAAAGAAATAAAATTCGTAGACGAAGCAGAGGTGGAAATGCAATGGACTCAGCTTCATAGAAATAAAATTCAAACCAAAAGAGTTATGGGATTTTGCTGGATTCAATAAACTTATAATACTCAACTTCCAGTTAGTCGAAAACGAAAAGCAGTTAATGAACATATATCAAAACGAGTATCAAGCGACACAAAATATCACTAGTTTAGTCATAAAATTCAAAGTATTGTACACTCTCCAAGGCGTCCAAAAACAAGATCAGTTCAACAATAGAAAGCTTCAATCAACTACGCCTCAAATACAATAATTATTATAACGAGTTGAAATAAAATGAAGATACAACATACTCTTTTCACGAGAAGACGTGTAATATTTGGTACGGACTAACCTTGATTGTTACTGCCAGCGGATGGACGATTGATTGGTTGAATAGCAACTTGTTGTGCAGAAGAAGCTTCTCCAGGTGCACGAGCACTGAATATTAGCATGTCAAGATCAAGTCTCAAATCGGGGTTGAGACGTTGAAGTCGTGTAACGACGTTCATCATAATATCTTGTTCCATAGCTTCCTTTTGTGCATTCAACTTTTCCAGCATTCTTTGTTGCATCCTCTTTTCCATTTCCTCCATTTTTTGTTGCATTCTATCATCAGTAGCATTTACAGAAGATCCAAAATCTTTTTTTTTTCTTTTTTAAGACAGTATTGTTAACTCCTCGTCCATGCAATCTTACCCAACATGGGTGCTCAAGTCCCATGACTGATGAAAAACGCGTCAACTGAATCACTGTCATCTCCACTTTCTTGAGTTGATTGTATTCTCTCTATTTCAGCGTACAAACCAAATACAAGAGAATATAGTTTAAGTAAATAAAACTAAGTATAAGAATCTTTTCATGCAAAGTTATCGAGTTCATACTTTAAGAAAAATAAGAGAAAAAATCAACCTCGATGATTAGAGCAAAACTTATTTTGCCAACAGTGTGTGGATGCTTCAACTTGTTTCGATTCTCGATATTGGTTTCGGACGTTTTCTGCAAATAAACAAGGAATTAGTGTGAGCTATTGTTTCTGGAAAGATTTAAAAGGTGGACATTTTGAGAATGCTACAGAGACAGTAATTAAGATGGTTGACTTGGATCTATATCCCAAGTTTTTGGACAGAGAAATTGTGCTGCAGGGGCTAAGGAGAAGAATTCAACAATCAGGAAGGTTGGAAATTTACTCCAACCTTTGCAAAAACCTTTCAGATGCTAGTTTGATTGGTCCATGTCTTGTATATCTCTACGTAAAGAAATATAGATTGTGGATAATAAGGATGCTATGAGCAACTTGGAGAAGCTGACCGTTCTCTTGTTGTTATAGGCTTTGATGTGTATATACTATATATAGTCCCTCAAGTTCAAATTCAAGTTCAAGTACGTATATAATGTACATGTAAAAGTACTCCACAACTTCCTACGTCATGAGTTACAGGCTTTGATGTGTATATACTATATATTTCAGTTACGTTATCTGTCGTGGCATTACTTTTCGAGCTGCCTGTTCTTGTTTTTCCTTCTCACAAACTAAACCAGGTACTTACAACTTAATCGTGGACCCCCTGCTGAAGCATCTTTAGGTGGGGTCGTTATGGTATGCATCATGTGTAGTTTTCAAATGAAGTGATCTTTAATTTTATTTTATCACTTTTTTAAGCTATGAGACTAAAAAGGCAATATTGCAACAATTACTAGCATTTTCTCACAATCTGCAGAACGACAAGCTAAAGTGAGACGCAGAAGCTGGACAACATAGCTTCCTTCTAAAGTTGGACATTCTTATAATTACCTGAAAGCTGGACATCCTTCTAAAGTTTTTGTGTCTATCTCATAGCTAATCCTGCATATCTAATCTACTTTGTCAAAGATACTACAAAGACCTTGAAGTGAATGAGAGAACTTCGAATAGGAATTGAAGATGGTCTGCATGTACTTGCACTAGTAAGTTTCCCTATGTAAAAAGGACACGGCGTATACGATATTTTAGACTAGAGCTTTGGGCCATGTCCAATAATCTATTCCAAGAACTAATAAGAATGAATATCTACTATCGCCTAGACAACATACTGTTAAACTAGAATTTAAAAATGACCAAATGGGAAAACAAAAGTAAAACAGATATTCTGCTGACTTTGTGCCGATTAGAACTCGGTTCAGATACAATAGAAGATCTTAAAGAACCATCTAGCTCAGGGGAGCTACTAAACCTTTCAAAAAGGTTAGTCAAGAAAAGATCGATGCATATCTAGGCCAGGTTATACGAGTTACTTCAGCAGAATAAGCTAACAGACTTCAGCTACTTCAGGCTTTCTCTACCATTGGATATTTTTCTAGGAAATATCCTAATGCTGTTGCGTTTGTTCCTACTGGACAACAACTATCAAGTACGGTTTTTAAGCTAAATTTGATCCAAAAATCCATTGGACAGGTAGCTAATACAAGTGGAGTGGCGGCACAATATAACTTGACTTCTACAAACATCCTCCAAGCTATTGTATCTCATGACATGGACACTTTAAAAGCTATCACATGACAGGTAGCTAAGTTGTTCTTTAAAGTGAGACTCCGGAACAAAGTTGACAAAAGTTGGATGTAATTACCTTGGCGGGATCGGAGTTCCAATATTCAAGAAGATCTTTAAAGTGAGAAGCCGGAACCTCTAACGGCCTATTCTCCATTCAAAACTCTTCATTCTTATATGCTTCAAAGTAAGTTTTCTTCAACTGACTTTTATACTTTCTCGAAGCAGTACAAATTGAATCAAAAACCCATTTTTCGCCTCTTCAAGAATGTCATATTTTTCCTACAAATTTAGTGCAATTAGATTAGTATAAGAAAATATAAAATATCATCCACACTTATTGATGTCAAATAAAATTCACTTTTGACTAATGTTATGTTAACAAGCTATTATATTGATTGAAATACTAATGTAAGTATATTTTATTTTGGAATATAAGCTTAAAATAAACAATTAGCTCCAATTTTAAGCTAATTGGATTTTGAACATTTTAGAGTGCTCTTAAAAAGCTGTATCCAAAAGAAAGCTTAGCTTTACGACCATTGAGTAAAATTCTTCCAGAGAGAAAAGCCTTTGCGGCAAGACGACCAGATAAGGCATCAAGAAGTGTAGATTTCCAGAACCAGAAGGACCCATTAAAGCAGTAAAAGTTACAGGTTCATCATAACCAGTAAGTCCTTCTAAAACATTTTGTGATTCTCCATTATTAAGAGTAACCATTACAGTCAGATCTTTCCAAGCTAATCTAGCCGAAACATCTCCAATAAACTCTGTGTTTTTTTTTTCCATAATGTTTCACTTAAAGGACTTAATCCACCTACAACAATACCATGACCTTGTGGTTTACTTGCTTCAGTTTCCATCATCACATCATTTGCTGATGTTGTTGATGATGACGAGTTCCTCATTCTTCTTTTTTTCTACTTAATTCTATTTTGGACAAGATTTGAGTATGTGAAGTAAGAGGACAGAACAACTAAAAGATATAGAGTATGAAGTAAGAAAGAAACAACAGCTAATAGACAGGCAAGAAATTTTGACTTAAGTTTTGGACTTTTCTTGAATCTGAACGCACAAAAACTACCAGGGAATACTCAATGTAGCATAAGCTGAATGCCTCTGATTTTATGTGGAATTCCTAATTGTCATTTGAAATTTTGTCTTCAAACACTTCCAATTATAGAGTTTCGTTTAACAATACCTCAAAGCATGCAACTCCATGTTTCTATTTGTGAAACCTACTTTTTCCAATCAGTTGTCCCCTAAAATTCACCACGTACTTAATATTGTTGTTTAATCAATCTATAAAATAATAATTGGTTCCAATATATTTGGTTATGTGAAAGGGTCGAAATTACTGCACAAGAGGGAAACTTATTTACATCTTTTGATCAAGTTTAATACTATTGATCAAATTACACTTCTGATTCTTCTGAAGACCCCGAAAAAGCTAACTTCTCAGTCACTTTCATCAAGTGGATTTACATAACAATCTCTTTTTGTTTTCCCTCCTCTAGGCATTTCTTTTGACCCTGACCAAGTTTTAACAGTCTTTCTCATTGCATAGACTCTTGCTACACTTAAGTGAAATCTGATATCTGTGACTGTGCACTGCTAATTACAACAAAACTTTTTGTTAATGAATAGGAGCGAGGAAAGAATACGGTTGAGACAAAGGCCGTCAAGAAATAGATTAGAAAATACTAAGAAAGGAAAGTGAAAAAATGGAGGAACCTCTGATTTTTCCTTTAGCAAGTAAAAAGATAGTATCAATGCCAAAAAAAAAGATAAGAGAATAAAGTTGGAGAATAAAGGATAAAAAGCATCTTCATAGACATGCTGAAGTACCCTTTCCAATGCTCTTCTTTAGCTCTGAAAACATACATTAGTAGCATAAAAAAAAGTGCCGGTGAACTATTATGTCCCTACTCTTTGTAAGAAATACAAGTATATTTCATTTGTAGTATACAAGTACTGGTAAACTATTATGTAAGAAATACAATTAGCTTAAAATTGCTAGAAGCAGTGTTGAAAACTGGAAACAGGATGAACATTGGGACAACAAGAGGAGGAGCCAGAGCATTCAAGCTCGATGCCCTACTTAAACTATCCGACGTGAAAGGAACTGAAAAAATGCATCACTACTTAATGCACATTTCTTCAATATAAGTGGAGTGTTTACTGATGATTTCCCTGGAAATCCAGCATATACATTTGACTACACAGGGATTCCACAAAAAAACTTGCGGACCGATCACGCCCAATTATGCCTTATAAAAAGGACAAAGTGGTCGCTGCAAATATATTCTGGTTAGCACGTCCGGAGTCGAATCCCACATGGAATTAACATATCAATCACAGCTATCAGATTCAAACAATTTCACGTAATCAACTTTCCGAGATATTTAAATAACAGATTGGATGTTTAATATCTAAATATTACTTAATGAGAATGCAATAAGTAAGAACTAACCATGAACGAGTTGTAGACAAGAATTGGAATGATCTAAGGTTATGATTTCCCCTATTGTCGGAGTCCTTTCCGCTATATTTGTTATAAATTTGCCTAAGTCTTCTCTGTTGATCATGAGCGCTCTAACTGTTGTAACTCTCTCCCAAGAATTACAACAATATATTAGACATATTCTTCCGAATTACGCTAGCTAACCTTAATTACAGCTCACTTAGATCGCACTCAAGGTTTCGTTATCCCTAATCCCACCTTTAAACCCTTCGTATTGATCCCTCATATACGTCAGGAGTGATGTTTTTCAACAACAACCTAAATATGCACTCTCTCCCGAGTAATGTACTCTAAATAGGAACAGTTAATTGAGGACCCTTTAATCAACAATAACAAGCATATAGTTGAACAAATAGAGAGAAAACTATGACAAATCTATAGTAACATAACGAGAAATTCACCCTTCAATAGGTTCCATCAAACCCTAGATTAGGAGTTTATCTCCTCATACTCATAGTAATCAAATCCAAAGTAAATTGCATAATTAAATTACATAGTAAGGAATAAGGGATGTAAAAATTAATATTTTGAACTCCCTAGTAGTATTCCACAATCTCCTCTTGTCTCCAATGGAAAAAGTCCTTCAAAGTTGTATTTTTGGGTCTTTTTATATGTTTTGAATAATCCCTAAACGTGTAAGTCACTCCTAGTTGCGTCAGGAAAGTGTTTAAGCCTTCAAAATTCGAACCAGGATGTAACGACCTGGCCGGTTTTTTTGAGAGTTAGAGCCTCGATACCCTAATAATTGTGTTCCTCGCGCTTGTTTCTGCTATTGGGACTTGCCGGAGTGATTAGTCATGGAATTCGGAGTGTTTTAGAATTAGTCCCTAATTATGAGTTTAAGCCTTAGGAATCGAACCGTAGTCGAAACTGTGTGAAGATGGATCTGGAATGGAATTTTGTCAACTCCCTTAGCTCGTTGAGTGATTTTGGAATTAGAAGCACGACCGGAATGTGGTTTCGAGGTCTGTAGTAGATTTAAGCTTGAATTGGCGAAAGTTAAATTATTGGCGATTACGGCCGATAGGTGAAATTTTGATATCGGGCTCGGAATGGAATTCCGGAAGTGGTTGTAGGTTCGTAGTGTCATTTGTGACCTGTGTGTCAAATTTGAGGTCATTCGGAGTAGTTTTGACGTGTTTCAGCATCGTTTGTAGATTTTGGAAAAATGTTAAGTTCTTAGGTTTGAATTCATGTTTAATTATTGTTTTTGGTATTATGTGATGTGGTTTGAAGGCTCGACTAAGTTCGAATGAGGCTATAGGACTGGTTGGTAGTTTTGGTTGAGGTCTCGGGGGCCTCAGGTGTGTTTCGGATGCTCAACGAGAAGAAAATGGGGCTTAGGAAAAATTTGTTGTGAGCTGTTCTAGTGTTTTCGCACCTCCAGATGTTGAACCGCAGGTGCGACCCCGCAGAAGCGAAAGAGAGGTCGCAGGTGCGGTCTGGGGCGTAAGGACCAGTGGCCGCAGATGCGGCTCAAGAACCGAAGAAGCAGAACCGCATCTGCGGAGAGGGGAGTGCAGGTGCGGATCCTGGGGGATTAATGATTTTTCGCAGGTGCAGATCCCCAGCCGCAGAAGCGGGACCGCAGGTGCGGTGGTCCCCTCGCAGGAGCGGAAATCGCTGGTCAGAAATATGAAAAATCGAGGGTTGAGTTCATAACTTCTAAAATCAATTTGGAGTTCGGGAATTGGCGATTTTGGGATTATTTTGAAGAGGAGATCAGTGGGCA
The DNA here is from genome assembly GCA_005239525.1 of Nicotiana knightiana. NCBI lineage: Eukaryota > Viridiplantae > Streptophyta > Magnoliopsida > Solanales > Solanaceae > Nicotiana > Nicotiana knightiana. The sequence continues at coordinate 10,124 of ML377220.1, read as the reverse complement.
ATGATTCTTAACCCTATTTCACTTGTATTTCATCAATCTATAGTAAGTTCTTCAATCTAATAAAAGAATTTGAGGATAAAAGTTTGGAAATGGGGGAAAAAGTTCCCCAATTGAAAATCCGAGATTTGAGTGAGATTTTGACGTCGGATTTTAGTGATTTTTGTTCGAGTGTTCTCGTGAGTGAGCGGGTGTTCATAATTTGTAAATTCTACCCGATTTTGAGGAGTGGGCCCGGGGTACTTTTTGGGCGATTTTCCTAATTTTGCGTCTTAGCTTCGAATTTATTAGTTGAACTAGTTGCTTATAGCTATATTTACATTATGCAATTTATTTGAACAGATTCGGGCCATTCGGAGTTGGGTACTCGTTGGAAGAGCGTGGTGTCAGGTAAGTAGCTTGCCTAACCTTGTGTTGGGGACTTCCCCCTTAAGATATTTGATACTAATTGTTGTGAGGGCGCGTGTACGTGAGGTGACAAGTACGTACATTGGTCGTTATTGCTAAACTCTCATTTTTCCCTTCCTAAAAGATAAATTGTTTCTCTTCTATGAACTTGCTCTAATATGATAAATTGTTTAGCTTAGATTAGGAAAGCATGTTTACGTGTTTAATTGCCTACTTGATCTTCTGTGCGCCATGCTTAATTAAGCCCTTATTTTCCTTATCTGTTATTAGTATAAACTGTGTAAATTCGATGTTATGCTTGACATTCATCCTGCATGGCATATTTAAATTGGAACTACTGACGTACTCCGGAAGATCCCCTTGTACTGCATATTTATTTTGAGACTATAGACGTATTCTGGGAGATCCCCATGTATTGCAAATTTACTTTTGGACTACGGACGTATTCCGGGAGATCCCCCATGTACTGCATATTTACTTTGGGACTACGGACGTATTCCGGAAGATCCCCCTGTACTGCATATTTATTTTGGGACTATGGACGTATTCCGGGAGATCCCCCTGTACTGCATGTTCATCTGGAACTACGAGACGGTATCCCAGGAGATTCCACTTTCTGTTTACCTTGTTTTGAGCCGAGGGCTCCCTTGAATGTTAAGCTTTCGAGCATTTTCTTTAACTGTTACTGTAAAAATCTATTTATATATTATTTTAAATTGTTTATATTTACTCCAGTAGGGCCTTAACCTGACCTCGTCACTACTTGACCGGGGTTAGGCTTGCCACTTACTAGGTACCAAATGTGATGTACTCATGCCCTTTCCTGCATATATTTTCGTGTGAAGATCTAAGTACGAGATATCAGCCTCGTGGATAGTCGTTGCTGCTGATTCTAGGAGACCGCAAGCTATTTCTTCCGCGTCCACAGGATCCTCCGAGTCCCCTTCTATTCTATTGTTTAGAGTTGTTCCTATGTATTTTCCAGACTTGTTTAGAGCTACAGTAGTTGTTAGAAGCTTGTGACTATTTGTGACATTCCGGGTCATTGGGAAAGTATTTTTGTATGAGCCGAGCGACCAGTGTGTTATTTATATCATTGCCCTTATTTCCTTTATTTCTTGTGTTTTACTTCAGTTTTTCCCTTAATAGTAGGCTTACCTAGTCGTAGATACTAGGTGCCATCACGATCCCTTTCGGAGGGTAAATCGGGTCGTGACAAGTTGGTATCAGAGCGTCTAGGTTCATAGGAGTCATAAGTCACAAGCCGGTTTATTAGAGTCTCGTGGATCGGTGCGGAGACATCCATGCTTATCTTCAGGAGGCTATGTAACTGTTAAGAATAATCGTATTTCCTTGATCTCCTCGTCGTACGAGTTATTGACATCAAAATTCTAAAAATTCTATTTTATTCTTTCCCACATATGATGAGGACCCGTACCGGGAGGACCGATGATCAAGCACCCGAGCCCCCAGTCAGAGCCGCCATAGGCAGGGGCCGGGGTAGAGGACAAGCACGCGGTGTAGCCCGAGCACCTGCGAGAGCTGCGGCAGAGGAGCCCCCAGCAGGTCCAGCTGGAGGGCCGGCACCGGAGATTCCTATTGCTGCTCCAGTGTTCCAGGAGACTTTAGCTCAGTTCATGAGCATGTTCAGCACTCTAGCTCAGGCTGGACTACTTCCGATAGCTCCCGCCACATATCAGGTCGGGTGAGGGGCATAGACTCTCGCAGCCCGCACTCCTAAGCAGAGGGGCCATGTTGATCAGGCCCCAGAGTATATTCACATGCCTCCAGTGGCTCCGGTTCAGCATGAGACCAGGGTAGCTGCTTCTGAGGCAGAGCAGCTCAGACTTGAGAGGTACAAAAAGTACCACCCACCTACTTTCAGCGGACTAGATTCGGATGATGCTCTGGGTTTTCCTGAGGAGTGTCATCGTATTCTCCGCACTATAGGAATTATGGAGATGAATGGGGTTTCTTTCACCGCTTTCCAGCTGAGGGGAGCAGCATATCAGTGGTGGCATGCCTATGAGTTGAGTAGTCCGGACAAGGCAGACTCACTCACTTGGACTCAGTTTTCAGAGATGTTTCTGCGAGATTATGTCCCTCAGAGCCTCAGGGATTCTTGGCGCGCAGAGTTCGAGCAGTTGCGTTAGGGTACTATGACTGTGTCAGAGTATGCAGTCCATTACATTGAGTTAGCTCGTCATGCACCGGCTTTGGTTGCCACAGTTAGTGAGAGGGTTCATCGCTTCATTGAGGGACTCCACCCCAGTATTCGGACCAATATGGCCAGGGAGTTAGAGATGGATATCACTTATCAGCAGGCAGTGAGTATCGCCAGGAGGGTAGAGGGCATGTTTGCCCGGGACAGAGAGGAGAGAGAGGCCAAGAGGTCTCAAGAGACTAGTCATTAGTCAGGAGCTCGTGCACCATCAGCACACTATGGTAGGGGTTTTGTGAGTCGCCCTGCTCATTCAGATCTTCCAGCAGCCAGTGGTATTCCAGCTCCTCCTAGACCTCAGGAGCCCTATTATGCACCGCCAGTATCCAGTATGCCTCCAGTTCGAGGTGCTATTACCGGCCAATCCAGCAGTCCAGGTCCGAGTCAGTCTCAGCCACCGCGTCCTCCGAGGGGTTGTTTTGAGTGTGGTGACATTCGTCATATGATTAGAGATTTCCCTAGAGCCAGGAGGGGTGCACCTCCACAGACTTATCAGCCTCCACGTGCTCCACCGGGTCCTCCGCCTATCCTTCCGGCCCCAGCTGCCACTCTAACTCCTCAGCCAGCTCGAGGTGGAGGTCGGGGAGGTAGAGGTCGCCCTAGAGGGGGAGGCCAGGATAGGTACTATGCCCTTCCAGCCTGTTCAGAGGTTGTTGCTTCAGATTCAGTCATCACATGTATTGTCCCGGTCTGTCATAGGGATACATCAGTATTATTTGATCCAGGACCTATGTATTCATGTGTCCACACTTGGGGATATCTCGGGATTCTTTGAGTTCCCCTATTTATGTATCTACTCCTGTATGAGACTCTCCAGTTGTGGACCGCGTATATTGGTCGTGTTTGATTACTCTTAGTGGTTTTGAGACCAGGGCTGATTTGTTATTACTCAGCATGGTAGATTTCGATGTTATCTTGGGCATTGACTGGTTGTCGCCTCATTATGTTATTCTTGATTTTCACGCTAAGACCGTGATGTTGGATGGCTTGCCGAGATTATAGTGGATAGGTACCTTAGAATATACTCCCCGCATGGTCATTTCCTTTCTTAAAGCTCAGCGGATAGTTGAGAAGGGGTGTGATGCGCATTTGGCCTATGTGAGAGATCACAGTGTTGATACCCCTTCAATTGAGTCAGTCCCAGTAGTAAGGGACTTCCCTAATGTATTTCCAGCTGATCTTTCGGGTATGTCGCCCGACAGAGATATTGATTTCGGCATTGATTTGTTGTCGGGCACTCAGCCCATTTCTATTCCTCCTTACCGTATGGCTCCTCCTGAGTTGAAGGAGTTGAAGGAGAAGTTGCAGGAGTTTCTTGATAAGGGTTTCATCAGGCCTAGTGTATCACCTTGGGGTGCCTAGGTATTATTTGTGAAGAAAAAGGATGGCTTTATGCGTATGTGTATTGATTATCGGCAGCTGAACAAGGTTACAGTGAAGAGCAGGTATCATTTGCCTCGTATTGATGATTTATTCGACCAATTACAGGGTTCTAGGGTATTTTCCAAGAATGACTTGCGATCTGGCTATCATCAGTTGAAGATTCGGGAGCCGGACATCCCGAAGACTGCCTTCAGGACCAGATATGGTCATTATGAGTTTCTTGTCATGTCATTTGGGCTGACCAATGCCACAACAGCTTTTATGCATTTGAGGCACAGTGTGTTCCGGCCTTATCTTGATTCCTTCGTCATTGTGTTTATTGACGACATCCTGGTACATTCCCGATCTCGTGAGGATCATGAGAAGCACTTGAGGACCGTGCTTCGGACTTTGAGGGAGAAGAGATTGTATGCAAAATTCTCTAAGTGTGAATTCTGGCTTGATTCTGTGACGTTCTTGGGCCATATAGTGTCTTGTGATGGGATCAAGGTAGATTCGAAGAAGGTGGAGGTGGTGCAGAGTTAGCCTAGACCGTCTTCAGCTACGTAGATCCGCAGTTTCCTTGGTTTGGCAGGGTACTACCGTCGCTTTGTAGAGGGATTTTCATCTATTGCAACACCTATGACCAATCTGACCCAGAAAGGTGCTCCGTTCAGGTGGATTGAGGAGTGTGAGGAGAGCTTTCAGAAGCTCAATATAGCTTTGACTACAGCCCCAGTATTAGTGTTTCCTACAGGTTCGGGGTCCTACAATGTCTATTGTGATTCCTCGAGGATTGGCCTTAGAGCAGTATTGATGCAGGACAGTAGTGTGATTGCCTATGCGTCCAGGCAGTTGAAGGTGCATGAGAAGAATTATTTGGTTCCTGACATCGAGTTAGCAGCTATTGTTCATGCCCTGAAGATCTGGCGTCATTATTTGTACGGTGTTCCCTGTGAGATTTACACCGATCACCAGAGTTTGCAGCACTTGTTCAGGTAGAAGGACCTTAACCTACATCAGCGGAGGTAGTTGGAGCTACTGAAGGACTATGATATCACTATATTATACCACCCGGGGCCGGCCAATGTAGTGGCCGACGCCTTGAGTCTCCGGGCGAAGAGTTTGGGGAGCTTGGCATATCTTCCTGCAGCTGAGAGGCCTTTAGCCTTGGATGTTCAGTCTTTAGCCAGCCAGTTCGTGAGGTTGGATATTTCATAGCCTATCCGGGTATTAGCTTGTGTGGTTGCTCGGTCTTCTCTTTATGACCGCATGAGAGAGCGTCAGTAAAAATACGGTGACTCCCACCTTCTGGTTCTTCAGGTTAGGGTCTGGCGAGGTGATGTCAGAGATATAGCTATAGATGATGATGGCTTGATGAGGATGCATGGGCGGATCTGTGTGACCAATGTAGATGGGCTTTGGGAGATGATTCTTGAGGAGGCTCATAGCTCGCGGTACTCCATTCACCCGGATGTCGTGAAAATGTACCAGGATTTAAGATAGTACTATTGGTGGAGAAGGATTAAGGAGGATACAATGGGGTTTGTGGCCAAGTGTCTCAACTGTCAGCAAGTCAAATATAAGCACCAGAGGCCGGGTTGATTACTTCAGAGTTAGAGATCCCCGAGTGGAAATGGGAGCGGATCACCATGGACTTTGTAGTTGGACTTCCACGGACTATGAGAAAGTTCGATGGTATTTTGGTGACCGTGGATCGGCTGACCAAGTCATCTCATTTCATTCAGGTGCTGACCACTTATTCTTCAGAGAGATTGGCTGAGATTTATATTAGAGAGATCGTCCGCCTTCACGGTATTCTAGTATCTATCATCTCAGACAGAGGTTCTCAGTTCACATCACGGTTCTGGAGAGCCGTACATCAGGAACTGGGCACTAGGGTGGAGCTGAGCACAACCTTTCACCCTTAGACGGACGAGCAGTCCGAGAGCACCATTCAGATTCTTGAGGATATGCTTCGCGCCTGTGTGATGGAGTTTGGTGGGTCATGGGACCAGTTCTTTCCACTCGCAGAGTTTGCCTACAACAACAGTTACCAGTCCAGCATTCAGATGGCACCGTATGAGTCTTTGTACGGAAGGCAGTGCCGGTCCCCAAGGGTTGGTTTGAGCCGGCGAGGCCCGATTGTTGGGTACAGATTTGGTCCAGGATGCCCTGGACAAGGTGAAGGTGATTCTGGAGAGACTTCAAACAACCCAATCCATGAAGATAAGTTATGCAGACCAGAAGTTTCGCGATTTGGCATTTATGACTAGTGATAGAGTTTTGCTTCAGGTATCGCCTATGAAGGGCGTCATGAGATTTAGGAATAAGGAAAAGCTGAGCCTGAGGTTCATCGGCCCATTTGAAATATTGTGGCATGTTGGGGAGGTTGCTTATGAGCTTTCCTTGTCTCCCAGCCTAGTAGGAGTTCATCCGGTGTTCCACGTTTCTATGCTCCAGAAATATCACGGTGATCCGGCTCATGTATTGGATTTTAGCTCAGTCTAGTTGGACAAGGATCTATCTTATGTTGAGGAGCCAGTAGCCATTTTGGATAGGCAGGTCAGAAAACTTAGGTCAAAGAACATTGCATCAGTAAGTGGAAGGGTCAGCCGGTCGAAGAGGGGACTTGGGAGGCCGAGCAGGATATGCACAGCCAGTACCATCATCTTTTCACAGCTTCAAGTATGTCCTTATACTTGTTCGAGGATGAACAATTATTTTAAGATGGGGAGGATGTAACGACCTAGTCAGTCGTTTTGAGACTAAGAGCCCCGATCCCTTAATAGCTACTTTCCCCATGTTTGTTTCTGCTATTGGGACTTGTCGGAGTGATTAGTCATGGAATTCGGAGAGTTTTGGGACACTTAGTCCCTAATTATGAGTTTGAGCCTTAGGAATCGAACTGTAGTCGTAACTGTGTGAAGATGGATCCGAAATTGAATTTCGTCGACTCCGTTAGATCCATTGAGTAATTTTGGAATTAGGAACGCGACCGGAATGTGTTTTTGAGGTCTGTAGTAGATTTAAGCTTAAATTGGCGAAAGTTAGATTTTTGGCGATTTCAGCCGATAGGTGAAATTTTGATATCGGACTCGGAATGGAATTCCGGAAGTGGCTGTAAGTTCGTAGTGTCATTTGTGACCTGTGCGTCAAATTTGAGGTCATTCGGACTAGTTTTGACGTGTTTTGTAAATTTTGGAAAAATGTTAAGTTCTTAGGTTTGAATTCATGTTTAATTATTGTTTTTGCTATTATGTGATGTGGTTTGAAGGCTCGACTAAGTTCGAATGAGGCTACAGGACTGGTTGGTAGTTTTGGTTGAGGTCTCAGGGGCCTCGGGTGTGTTTCGGATGCTCAACGAGAAGAAAATGGGGCTTAGGCAAAATTTGTTGTGAGCTATTCTAGTGTTTTCGCACCTCCAGATGTTGAACCGCAGGTGCGACCCTGCAGAAGCGAAAGAGAGGTCGCAGGTGCGGTCTGGGGCGTGAGGACCAGTGGCCGCAGATGCGGCTCAAGAACCGAAAAAGCATAACCGCATCTGTGGAGAGGGGAGTGCAGGTGCGGATCCTGGGGGATTAATGATTTCTCGCAGGTACGGATCCCCAGCCGCAGAAGCGGGACCGCAGGTGTGGTGGTCCCCTCGCAGGAGCGGAAATTGCTGGTCAGAAATATGAAAAATCGAGGATTTGAGTTCATAACTTCTAAAATCAATTTGGAGCTCGGGAATTGGCGATTTTGGGAGTATTTTGAAGAGGAGATCAGTGGGTAATGATTCTTAACCCTATTTCACTTGTATTTCATCAATCTATAGTAAGTTCTTCAATATAATCAAGGAATTTGAGGATAAAAGTTTGGAAATGGGGGGAAAAGTTCCCCAATGGAAAATCCGAGATTTGAGTAAGATTTTGACGTCAGATTTTGGTGATTAGGCGTGGGATCGGTGTACGTTTTGGGAGATTTTCCTAATTTCACGTCTTAGCTTCTAATTTATTAGTTGAACTAGTTGCTTATAGCTATATTTACATTATGCAATTTATTTTAATAGATTCGGTCCATTCGGAGTTGGGTACTCGGGCCATTATGCAATTGTTTCTCTTCTATGAACTTGCTCTAATATGATAAATTGTTTAGCTTAGATTAGGAAATAATGCTTAAGTGTTTAATTGCCTACTTGATCTTTTGTGCGCCATTCTTAGTTAAACCCTTATTTTCCTTATCTGTGATTAGTATAAACTGTGTAAATTCAATGTTATGTTTGTCATTCATCCTGCATGGCATATTTAAATTGGGACTATGGACGTATTCCGGGAGATCCCCATGTACTGCATATTTACTTTGGGACTACAGACGTATTCCGGGAGATCCCCCCTGTACTGCATATTTACTTTGGGACTACAGACGTATTCCGGGAGATTCCCTTGTACTACATATTTATTTTGGACTACGGACATATTCTGGGAGATCCCCCTATACTGCATGATCATCTCGAACTACGGGACGGTATCCGAGAGATTCCACCTTGTGTTTACCTTGTTTTGAGCCGAGGGCTCCCTTTACTGTTAAGCTTTCGAGCATTTTCTTTAACTGTTACTGTAAAAATCTACTTATCTGTTGTACTGTTTTAAATTATTTATATTTACTCCAGTAGGGCCTTAACCTGACCTCGTCACTACTTGACCGGGGTTAGCTTGGCACTTACTAGGCACCAAATGTGGTGTACTCATGCCCTTTCCTGCACATGTTTTCATGTGCAAATCCAGGTACGAGCTATCAGCCTCGTGGATAGTCCTTGCTGCTGATTCTAGGAGACCGCAAGGTATTTCTTCCGCGTCCGCAGAATCCTCCTAGTCCCCTTCTATTCTATCATTTAGAGTTGTTCCTATGTATTTTCTATACTTGTTTAGAGCTACAGTAGTTGTTAGAAGCTTGTGACTATTTGTGACATTCCGGGTCATTGGGAAAGTGTTTTTGTATGAGCCGACGGCCAGTATATTATTTATATCATTGCCCTTATTTCCTTTATTTCTTGTGTTTTACTTCAGTTTTTCCCTTAATAGTAGGCTTACCTAGTCGTAGAGACTAGGTGCCGTCACGATCCCATTCGGAGGGTAAATCGAGTCGTGACACTAGACCCTAGTTTCACCAGGCTAATGCCTGGTAAGGGCTGGATTTAGGCTGGCCTCGCCAGGCTAACGCCTGGTCTGGCCTGGCTTTAAGCTGGCCTCGCCAGGCTAATGCCTGGTCTGTCCTGGCTTTAAGTTGGTCTCGCGAGGCTAAATCCTGGTCGAGCTGGTTTTTGCCTGGCTTCTCCTTTTCACCATTTTCAAGCGCACTTTCGACGTTTAAGCATCCATTTCTTCTCTGATTCCATCTCTATTTCACCTACACATAAAATAGACTCCATTACGCTCGAACAAAGTGTATTTTTATCATTAAAGCACGTAATATGTAAGGCACATAATGCGTTAAATCATGAATTATAGCCACACATATACCTCACACTTAAATATTTGCTCATCCTCGAGCAATTAAACTACACTCATGGACACAAACTATTAAGCAATTCTCTTAACTCGTTATACCAAGAATCTTGAAAATGGTTTAAGCACAAAGGTGTGACATCCTCGTCTCAATAACCGACTCACAAATACAATGCTTTATTCACAATTAACTTACTTACTCTAACATGGAGGTCAACAACATTACCTTTCCTTTGTGAATCATGTGCCCTCACCCTGTCAAAGAGCTGAGTTCCACACACCATTAATTTTAATAACATAGGAACTCAAGATAGGAAAAATTAACTCGCCCTCAGAAATAACATTCATATGCCACAAATGACGTACCATAAGCTTTCCCTTAGTGTAATACTCCACTTATTGAGTTTATTCAGTCTAGGATCAAATAGGACTTTCATTGGTTGTAATGTAGGCTGCGGGTCGGGTAGAATACATTTGGATATAAGTGATTACACCTCCCTTAGGAACTTTAATACAAATACTTCAACCTTCAAGCCCATACTTATGTCAAACCAACATCCACCTTAACTTCACTATATTTTACCTCTTACTTCTTTAAGCACCAATACATCAAAAGCCACCACCATCAGGAATTATATATATAAAAAAAA
>ML377216.1:1610-140538 GCA_005239525.1 Nicotiana knightiana | reverse complement strand
GGTGAACTTCCTTCTCGGATACTTCTTATAGTTTGATTAGTTGTCTCTATCAATCATGAACACTCTATCTACCATAAATCTCTCTCAAGTAATTATGATAATTTACTAGACGCACTCTCTCAAGTTACACTAGCTAGATTGCATTACAGTTCACTTTAGATTGCACCCGAGGTATCGTTATTTCTAATCCAATCTCTAAACCCTCGGTTATGACTTTCGTCTATACTCCGGGAGTGATGTTGTTCAAACAACTACCTAAATATGCACACTCTCTCAAGTAGATACATAATAAATAGGCACAACTAATTGAGGATCCTTTCAATTAACTACAACAAGAACGTAGTTGAACAAATAGAGATTAAAAACCAACAAAACTATATTAATATCACAATAAGTTTATCCCCCGGGTTCCACCAAAACCCTAGATTAAAGAAATTAGCTACTCATGCTCATAATAATCAAATCCAAAATAACTTGCATAATTAAATTACAGAGTAATGAATAAAAGATGTAAAAATCAATGTCTTTCTTTGCTGAGTAGTATTCCACAAGCTTCTCTTGTCTCTAATGGCATAAGTCCTCTCAAAGTTGTGTTTTTGGGTCTATTCATATGTTTTGGGACAAACCCTAAACGTGTAGGATACTTCTAGTCAGACCGGGAAACACTTAAAGCCTTTAAAACTCGGACTGGGTTGGACTGAGGACCAGGCGTTACAGGACAAACGCCTGGCCACCCATGGCGTTAGGACCCAAACACCCCCCAAACGCCTGGCTAGGTCAGGCTTTACAGCCCAAACACCTGGCTATAGCCAGGTTCACTCCTTTTTGACTCTTGAGAGTATTTTTGACGTTTATGGATCCATTTAGCTCGGCTTCCATCCCCAATTCACCTACATATGAAATAGACTCCATTATACTCAAACGAGGTGTATTTTTACTATTAACGCACATAAAATGCTAGGCACATAATGCGTTAAACCATGAATTCTAGCCACACATCAGGCGCCTACGAGTTGGAAGCTATGGACAACAAAATCCTACCAACAAGTTGGAATGCCATTCACTTGAAGAAGTACTACTTTTAAGGGAAAAAGTACTCCCGGTCAGGTATCACATGTTTGATTTTATTTTGAACATTTGAAAATTTACTAACCTTTTTAGATGATAGGCATGAAGCTAACCCATCACCAGATGATGATATTAGGCCTGTGAAGACGTGAGGAAATAACTAAATTTCCAGTCTAGGGTTACACTTTCTGATGGACGTTTTAAAAAGTGTTAAACAAGTCATCATCTAAAAATTATATACCTTCGAGTCCCGTATGTTTTTCCTTTTCAGGAAAAGGACCACAAGGAAGGAATAGTCAAGTGCTTGAGATTTCATTCTTCAAAGCTCAAACATTTGGGGGCTATATAGTATGGAAGGAAAAAATGAAGCAAAAAAGACTATCAAAGAGTCAAAGATCGAGCCTAAAGATCCATCTATCCAGCAAGCCAAGTGATACGAGCAAAATCGAAAGAGCCAAAGACTCAAACACAAAGCCTCTAATCCAAAAATCTTCGAACATGTTCAGGTTAAAAGGCAAAATGTTGGCAATGTCAGCCACGAGGAACAAATGCGCATCTTTGTACTTGTTCAAAAGAAAAGCTGTTGTAACTAAAAATAGTCACGAAATCTTTGTACTCATATAGAAAATTATTATCAAATAAAACAGTTACGGATGCAAAAGCATTTTCCTCGTGCTTATTGAAAACTGTTGTCGACAAAAACAGCTACGGGTGAAAATCCCAACTTGAATAAAAATTGTTACGAACGAAAAACAGTTGATCTCTTGTATTAACTCGAAAAAACTGTTACATATGAAAAAACAGTTACGAAATACAAGTGTATATCAAATCTGTTAAAAGAAAATAGTTGCAACATGAGTTTTAGACGATAATCAAACACATGTAAAAAGTTGTGAAAGATCAAACAAAAAACTTTCCTCAGAAACATTCTTAAACATGTGAAAAATTCCTATCACTCTATTGCATTATTACACCTTTATGAAGTTGAGACGTCTTCTTCATTAAGTATCGATCAAAAAAGGGCCATCTTCCATAAATTATGCTTACTACAAAAAGGCACACATTTAATATGACACTTGTTGATACCCAATTTTTCTTCAAATTATTTTCAAACTTGTATATATACTTTTAAAATCACTCCTTACAGTAACTGGTATTTTCTCACAGTTTTTCGTATTTTTTTCCAATTATTTTCCTGTTATTTAATACTTTATATCCCATAATTATTCATAAATGATATCATTTCAAATCATTTTGCCCAACATGTTATTTATATCCTACTTAGTTCCCTTAGGATTTTATTATTTCACAAATTAGCCAATATTGGCATCATTCAGTTAATTTCAGCAGTTTTTGCAATTATAGCACAAATGTGCATTTATACCATTTTAAAATCAGTGAATGATCATTATAATTTTTATATCTTAGTCAATCGCCTTAATTTCATTTATTTGGTCTCAATTTATTTTTACACAATTATTAGCTATATTATTAATTAATTATCTTATTTAATTGGGTATTTAACGTTTAGCCCATATTTATTTAAATTATGACCAATTTTAAACCCAACCCACCTGACCCAAAACCCCTTAACCAACTAGCCCAAAACCCACAAATAACCTGGCCCAACCCCACACTTGATCTGAACTGTTGATCAAATGAGATCAACGGTCCAGATCATGGTTACCATAATTAAACCTAATCACTACCCCCCTCCGACCCCTCATTCTCTCAGACTCACACTCTGTCTATCTCTCTCTGTGTTACGCTCTAAGTTCTCTCTAGAAGCCTCCTTTGGCTTCTCTTCTCCGATATAGTCCGATCATCTTCTCCGACTGGTTCTCTCACCAGAAACCATGGCTCCTCATCGTCTCATTGCTATTTGTCCACTTTGCACCAGTCCAGTGATGCTCTGGGGCTCTCAGGTGAACCTGGAGTGGTCCAACTCATCTCCTATGGTCCCATGCCACTTTCTGGCCTCCCCGGCTGTTTGAGTAAGTTTACAATCTGTTCCGGCTTAGGCCGGTGCCGTCTTTGAGGTTCTTCTTACTTCTCTAGGTTCCACAAAACCCTAACCCTATATCTTTCGATTTATTCTAGACCTACTTTAGATCTATAGTATTACGAATCTTTTCTATGCTTTTCCCTAAAAAACTTTCATCTTTAAATGATCTTTCAGAACTAGGGTTCCACAAACCCCTTTCAAAAATCGATTTCTTTTTCTTCTGCTTTAATGTTATTCTATGTTTTTCTTATTTAATACGTTTTGATTCAAAGCTTCTTACAGAAAATCCCCCAATTTTTAGTTTTTTTAGTCCGTCTTGTTTGCTATGTTTAGCCAATCTATATACTTCTTCTAGGCTCTCTATGTGCTCAATGTTTCTTACTCTAATTCATGGTTAGGGATCCTGATACCCTCTACTGACTCTGTGATGTTTTATTCGAACCTATGATTCTGTATGTTCTGTACTGATTTTTCGAATTGTTTCCCTTGATTGTGTGATACTTTCCTTGATTATGCATGATTCCATGTGATTTCAATTACAGTCGAGATTCCCTCGACTAATTTTCAAAATTAAATCCATACTTTGTTTTGTGAATGTGCTATCGGTGTGTACTTTCCTTAATTACGTGTTATGAACCTGGTCTTTGTGACACACTCCATGCTTTTACTACCCCGTTATGGTAAGATCACTCTATTTGATTCCTTTCCCTGATTTAACTCTGATTGGCCCGTTTGAACTTGACTCCCTAATTAAAGGGAGTCTAGGCCTTTAATTGACACTGATTGGTTATTATTTCCATAATTATGTTAGGCTAATTATTCCTTACCTTATTTTCTTTACTCGTTTTCAGAACTATAAATACCCTACTCTCTTTAGCATAACAGAACCAATAGACACACGAACACTTGTGGTTGAAAAGTTATCTCTCTTACACAAAAAGCTCTCTGCTCTGTTACTTCTGGTGTTACTTGCTACTATTTATGTGTTAGCCGGCTACAAGCCAAGGCTGACTATTGTGTTATTGCTCTACTGCTCTCCTATTCTGTTGTATCTACACACTACTACTCTGCTATCCTTCACATTACTGCTCTTCATTATGCATTTATTCTTACTCCTAACTGGTATGTTTGTAGTTTAAGTTTATAGCATCCAACTCAACATGTTTCTCACGTTTATTTGCCTATGTGATTCCCCTTTCCCTTTAATCTAACATGTCTACTGCTTTCCCTTACATGTTTCCATCATGAATCTGCCTGACTCCCAACACTATGAACATGCACCCCCTAATACTTAGTTATTATGTAAACCCTAATCCTGGACCTAATATGTGACTATGTTTGACACCCTTCAGTCTGATGCTGTTAGATTCCTGGCATGAACATTCTGTGATAATTAGGCCGTGATTGTTTTAAAACATATAGCACTAGCCTAAGGACTATTTGTGTGCAAGTCTGCCTCTACTATGTGACTAATTTGTCCCTAGTCCCCTATCCTTGTTTGTGTTTGCTTCCTAAGTCATGTATGTTTTGGGTTGCTGATTGTCTTGTTTCTTTCTTCTGCAAACCAGTTTTCATAAAACAAACTCTCATGTTGTTCTCTGAAGCTATTTTTCAAAATAGTTATTTCTAAAAGCTACCTTTTTCAAACTCAGCTCTTTTCCAAACTATAGGCACATCTCACTACTCTTAGCTCTAAGTTCATCCCCCTTCGTGTGAGCACTGCCTTGGGGACCATTTGAGTACCCATTGAACTTTGACACACAATGCTGGCATTCCACACTGCACTTACTCATTCTTGGCTAGGATACTTGGGTATGAGCACTGCCTGGGGTCTTTTGAGATCCTTAGTAACTCTGACACACCTGGGTTTCAAAAGGTCATGGAATATGGCCTTGTTGGATATGAGGACTTGGGCCTACTGTTAGGCCTTCTATAGTGTAACTTCTTAATTTTTTTATGGAGTTTGTGCAAGGCTGGTCTGTAATAATTAATTGTAAAAACAGTTATGGGCTGGATAGTGAAATGGGCGGGATTATGCATGCTTAGTATAATTATCGGTAGAAACCATGCTATAGGATTTTGTTTTGTATATGTGTTCAATAGTTACCATGCTTAGGAATACTTGCCATGCATGCATTAGAAAACATGTTTTAGGCCCGTTTATCTCAAGCATATTTACCATACTCATACCTCACTTAGAAATCCTGATTAAGATTAAAATCATTAATCGTCAATATTTGCATTACAGATCATGTTACCTTAGGAATTCATTCTCAGCATGCTCATATTACCTATGCCAAACTCATGTGTTAAGGACATACTGCTATTTGCATTAGAAATCATGTGCTAGGTTCAGCAACTTAACTACGCTTCTGTGTTTCCTGTTTCGAGTCAAAAAGATGTGTTAATGAGTAAATTCCTCCCTAAAATAATAATCGATTCTGATTTCTGAAAACGTTTGTGCATTTAGAAAAGCATGCGTCGGTTTGCATCATTCCACACCCTATATGCATTTAGATATCCTGTTTGTAGGACACTGCATTCACATTAATTTAAATACTCACTCCTTTACCATGATTAAGTCTAAACAGGATAACTGGAGTTTATTAAACCCGCTTAGGCAAGCCTTAGGCATTAAGTTTATTAAAACTGGAAAATAGTCTCTTTCTTTGTTTGGCTAATTACAGATCGGAATTCATAGTCTAGAACTGGTAAAAAGATTTCTTCTGAAACTCATTAATCAGACTACCCCATTATTGTATTCTCACTTAGACATCCTGCCTTAGGTTCTGAAATTTAAAGACCTCTTTGTGTTTGAGTCGTGCTAGTTATGTGTATTAATTTGTAGAGGGATTCATGAGCCTATTATCTGCTCCTGTGTGTCCCCTATACTTGCAGTCCTAAATATTTTATTTGTCTCTTAGAATTTGTCCTTTAAACCTAGGGGTTCTTCCTAGAACCTACCCTTTAGGATAGTAGTCCTAATCTCCTCCGGGAATGATAAGATGGGACGGGTAATAGCCCGCAATAAAATACCTGACCAACACACGCTTTAATTACCTTCACGGGGTGGGAAGGGTAGAATACGGATATGATGGCCGGTGCGCTAATACCACGTATAGCCCCTCTTCGAGGAGTGATTACCGGGTATTGCATTGATGTGATCTGTATTACTTTAAACCTGGGATATTTTCTTAAATTTTTACTTCTAGTTTCTTTTAAACTTTCAATAAAACTTCTATACTTGTTTGAAATCCCCTCTTATATGAGCCTTGCTTATTATTTGTTTATTGTTTGAATTCACGAAACCATTTGGCCAGGACCCACAATTGTGGATCCTGAATTGTGGGTCCTGAGGGGTGCCTAACACCTTCCCCTTGGGATAACTTCAAGCCCTTACCTAATTTCTGGTAATGCAAACTAGTTCATGAGTTAACTACCCAGGTGCCCTAACGCACCATAAAAATCGTTAGGTGGCGACTCTTCCTTTAACTTCTTCCTTCCCAAAGGAGTTTGTCCCAAAAATGTCAAGAACCCAATCTCCGCGAGGAGAGAAAAAGGGAGCGCGACAACATTGTGCCTATTACGAAAAGGTATGAGTAATCTAAAGTATTCTATATGAAAAATTCAGAGGTAAAACTAAAACCTCAAAAAATAAAGCATGCAAAAGACTTAAAGAGTGAAACAGAAACTCAACGGAAAACAAAAGTCATACTTGCATTAATATATTAAAACGGCTAAGTAAAAACTAAGTACTAACTTATACTTTGCCGTATAAATCCTTATACATTGAGGTTCCCCTAAGTTGTCATTNGGGTAACCACCAATTGAGACAAAGATAAAAAAAAGGGGGGGGGGGGGGTGAATCAACATCTTAATCTTCTTGAGGAGGATTGACTTCTTCATCAACAGAAGGAGTAAGATCAGCTTGGGATGAAGAGGCTTGGACAGCAGGAGTCTCACCTTCAGATGGGGAATGATCCAAACCTTGTTGAGACTTTTCCATGGCTTCATTGATCTTAACAATTTCGGCATCAAAGTCAAAATCTCCCCGACTCATTTCCGTCAATGTATCGAGGCGAGAATTCATGTACGCCCAACTAACATCGACAACTGCCACCTCTTCGAGACTTTCATAATCTTTCTCCCATATCTGAAGCTCAACTCTTAACCCGTCCTTCTCGACTTCAGCAGCTTCATGGGCAGCCCTCAAGGGTACAATTGACTCCTCCAAAGATTGGGTTTTGTCTAAAGCAATGCGAAGATCCTCCTGAGTTCGGGTAAGTGACTGCACAAGCTCGCTTGAGTATTCCTCCTTCTGCTCTAGCAAAGCTTTCAAGCTCCTAACTTCTTCCGAGGCACGGATAATTGCTCAACGAACGAAGACTCAAGAATGCTCTTGTCTTTGTCCGCTTGGTTAGAAGTAGCCTTCTCCACTGCCAACTCTGCAGCCACTACTCTCATCTTCCGCTCCAAGGTATTCTTTTCTTCTTCTAAGGCTTCCATGTCGAGCCTCAGATTTTCATATTGCCCCTTCCAATTCCCTGCTTTAGCATCCCACTCCTTTAGCTCTTGCTCCATGTTAGAAATCCTCTTCATGAGTTCTGTGCCTATGAGATTGATCTACAAAAACAAAATCGATTAGATACGGTAATTACATAATAATGAGATACAAAAGAACGAACGTGACCTTCAAGGAGGAATGCACAACCTCATTAGCCCAGGTAAGAGAACTGTGACTATCTAGCTTGGTCCTCTCTGTTAGGAAAATCAAAGGCTTCAGCCACACTTCAGGTTGGCCAGATTTCTTAGAAAGGCTCCCATCAGCCGGAACCTCAATTAGGACTTGCCTCATCTCCCTGCTGGAAGACCCTACTTCTCTAGTAGGAGGCACGGAAATAGGCTGAGATGAAGGAGACACGAACAATGAAATTTGAGGAGTTAAAGAAGTTTCAGGCATGGAAACTTGAGGAGATGAGAAAGCCACGGGAAAGGCAGCTGCAGGAGCAGAAATGGCCAAAGGAGCAGTGGAAATAACCGGAACAGATGAAGGGATTTCTTTAAAGAAGGGAGCAAAAATAGCCATAGGCGCCTCATTAACAGCAGTGCCAAAACTTTCGTGGAATAGATGATCCACAGAGTCATGTGCAAGAGAAGAAGAAGAATCCCTAGGGGTAGGAGGTCTGACAACAGGTATGAAAGACATAGCCACGGGTGTAGGCTCATCGTCTGAGACCACCCTTCTTCTACGTGACCTGTGCACTAAAATGCCCTCCTCTTCTTCTTCTTCTCAAAGGTCTTAGACCCACCAACTTTCCTCTTGGAAGAAGAGGAACCAGTAATAATCTCCTAGGCTTGAGCCAAAGACATCTTTATGCATCAGATATCCCCATAGCATAAAACCCTGTCAAAAGGAAAAGGGTTAAACAAACGAAGAAAAAGAAGCTTGAGTAAGGAAAAGAAGGGAAAACAAAAGTTTCACTTACCATGGGTCTTCACTTTCCAACCGTACTTCACGGAGAAGTACTTCCAAGATCTTTCCTCCAATGGAGCAACTGATCACAACTTTTCTACCCAATCACGGATACCAGAGACATTCTCAACAGTACACATGATTGCTGAAAGAGAAAGAAAATAGCTACGGTGTTAATAAAACACTTAAATAAAAGAGAATAAAAATAACAGGTGTGAGCTAAAATGTACTCACGTGCGCGATTCCACTTCTCAGGGAAGGGAAGGTTATCCTCGCCCACTAAACCAGCAGTGGTCACAACAACGTACCAAAGGTACCAACCTCTATCCTTATCGTCATCAGGGGTTACCAACACTCTTTTTCTCCTAGTAGCCAGAGTGAAAACCCCTTGACAAAATAAGGTAGGAGAATAAAAATGAATGAGGTGATTGAAGGAAAAAGGAACCGAGGCTAAAGAAGCTAAACATCTAAGACACGCGATAACCCGCCACACAAGAGGACCAACTTGTCCTAAGCAAATGTTGAAGAAACGACAAAATTCGATGATGAATGGATCAATAAAAGGTCTAAACCCTAGAGAAAAAGGGTAAGTGTAAACAAAAGAATGCCCCGTCTTGTAAGACGTTATTCTTTGGTTACTATTCAGAATAACAATGGGAAAATCAGACTCCCAAGAACATTCCCTACGAACAAGGGGAATCAAACCTTTGGTAATAAGAGTGGGATACCTATCAACACTATCAAGGGAGGATGCCTGGTCTACAAGAACCTAACTATCCCTAGTGAAGGTAAACTCAGCTGGAATAATTTCATCAACCCGTGGTTCGCGTAGGGGTTCGTGATGTTCTCTACCCCTGGACAAAGACCTGAAAACCCTAGCTCTTGGGGAGATTAAAGACCTAGCAGAAGGAGGGGAAACAATCTGAGAAGATGAAAAACCTCTCGAAGGAGTAGAGCTTAAACTCCTCAATCTACCACCTCTCCGACTCCGAGTTAGAGCAGAAGAGGGTGTCAACTCATCAATGTTTATGACTCACTTAGATCGGTTTGAAGAAGACATATCTACAAAGGCAAAGGAAAAAGTTCTTCACAAATAAAGTTTGAAAGTTAGAAGCTTTTCGTGAAAGAAAAGGAAAAGGGGGTATTTATAATCGAAGGCAACCGTCGAAAAAAGGGGCAATGATGTGAAAACCATAATTGAAGATGTCACTTCGTGACTGGTGCAATCGCAAGAAAGCTTTAAAAGGCACTGAATAATTGCAGAACCAACCCAAGAATGCCACGTGGCATAAGCATTAAATGGAAGTGACAAGCGACGCTTACGTACATGAAAAGATACAATGATTCAAGTAAAGCGGCGACAAAATATTCCCGCCATAAATGAGTATCCACTTACCAAATATTAATTGTTAAATATATGGTTAGTGGGGGGACTATCTGTATTGGTTAAAAAAAGAGCTTCACACATGTAACAAATCTTGATGACTCAATAGTCTACGTGGAGCAATGAAGACACGACAGCTGGACGAGACTCTAAGAAGAGGTACGAGGCAAAGAGGTATGACAAATCACATCCACGGGTTAATTAGCTATGGAAGTTTCAACCTAATTGAGAAGATGAAGAGACACGGTCAAAAGTGTATCTGGACAGAATAAAGGGCAGATTCAGAGATCTTCAAATTAGAGATCCATACATTACACAACATTCACTCAACAGTTACGGATGATTCATTGTAACGTTACATTGAAGTTGTTATTAGTCATTAATGCTCAATCACTGAAAAAGGCAGACGTTATATTAGGAAATTCCCTATACAAGGGAGTAAAATATAACCTGTAAGGAGATGATCCCGAACCACTATTGCAATATACTTTCTTTCTGTGCATCTTACTGCTTTCCATTTACAAGTTTGCGTACTATAATCTTATTCTTTGGTTATCAGAAACCTGTGTTCTTCTTAAAATAACTTTGGGCAAAGAATCCAATTCTTTGGTTAAACACTATACCCTGCACTTTATGTGCAGATCCAGGTGAGTTAAAGCGTGGCGATCGTTGAGTTCATGCCGTCTATCTTTGGAGACTGCAAGATAGCTGCTAGCATCCCCAGGACCTTGTACTCCTTTTATCATCTATTTCTTCTTTTTGGGCTGTATTAACAGTTACACAGTCTATATATCTTAGTTCTTAGATTTAGACGCTCATGACTTAGAGACACCTCGATATTTGGGGCTCGTTTCCGTATTTTCTATATTTATATTTAGAGTTGGCTTCTTTTACGAGGAAATTCAAATATTGGATATGTTTTATTAAATTCTATAATCAAATTAGTAGTAATATTTTGGGAAATAGACTTGTTTTGTAACACGATAGGCGCCATCACGACCTGGGTCAGATTTGAGTCGTGGCATCTATTCTGTAATGTAAGGGTGTATAAAGAAAACCAATAATCCTAGTCAAACTGGAAAAAAAACTCGATTATGGTGTGGTTTGAGTTGGTTTGGTATTGAAAAAAAAGTCTGACCATAAGTGGTTTGGTGTGGTTTTAACTAAAAAAATCAAACCGAAACTAAACCAACCCGATAATATATTTATACAGTTTTTAAAAATATTTTATACATATAAATATTTATTGTAATATAATTTATAAATATGTCTTACACTTTTTTCACAATTTTATCTTTTAACGTATTATTTCAAGTTTGGACTTAACATTCTTGAATGGTAAATAAATTTTATAACTCATAAATGTAGCAACTCAAACAAAGTTCAAATCTATCTATATCTATATCTATATCTATATAATATATTATAAGTGTGAAGACTTTTCGGGTAAATTATTTTACTAAAATATTCCTCAAAAGCTGAGTGACCATTTTATCCTTGAGCCGTTCCGTCAGTTTTGTAAATATAATTAATTTGATTAATTATGTTGCCTTGATTGTTGGTTTCTTTATCTTACACGGTTATAATTTTTTTGCATTGCAGCCTTTTGACCCATAGTAATTGTAGTCTGTTAGTTTTCTAAGTTTAAATTTCTTAATTATTCAGCCTTCACTGCATTAGTCTATTCTATAGCTCAATATAGACCAAATTTAAGTGGTAGCATTTCAATAGTCAATCTTTTTTAATGTATTCAGTGATGCATTAAAAAGTAGTTTTAAAAACGTGTAGCCCTTTCTTTATGAGAAACGTAAAGGAATACCTTTGCAAATACGAGTAGAATCTCAATCAGCTCTCTTTATAAACAAAATTAGACCACAAATCGATACTTTTTCTTGGTTAACACAAAGCATTGATACAAAACTTTCCAACCAATGGAATGTTTGATTTTGTGCATAGAAAGAATTGTTGATTTTGTGCACCACACCACCCACCCTACCCCTACTTCTCCCGCAAAATATTTTTTAACTTACACATTTTAAGGTAAAAAGTTTTTTTTTTTGTAAGATCAGCATAGTTCTAAAATATGGGTCAAGTTAGACGGGTTGGACTATGACCTATTGTTTAGCCCATCTTGACCCAGCCCATCTTAACCCAAGTACACTTTGGATTGGGTTGGACAATGACCTATTTATTGACCTAAACCCATCTTGATCCGTCCAAATTCAGCCCAACCCGCTCATTTACCATCTACTTTCCATGAACAGTAATATGGGTGAGCTGTTTCGGTCTTTTCCTCTATCCAAGCTTGAATAATCAAGTATAGATTTTTTTTCCATATGTTTGAAACTATTATCTGCTTTTTTCTGTTATTTTTGTTGTGTTATGTTTTTTAGTATTTGAAGCGTAGTTAGTATTTTTTTTTTGTTACTTCAATTGATTCTGTTATTTTTGTTAATATCTATATCTCTTTGCTTTTCTTTTCAAGTTCGAGTAATGGATGACGTAGTTTGTCGCTCCTTTTTTTTACTGTTCCTATTTGGTCAATAAGGTATTGTTGCTCTTCTCACTTTAGCTTTGAAAAAATTTCGGATATATTTTTTGGTTTACTGTTCTGTTTTATAGGATGTAGAATATTTGCGACATAAAAGTATTTTATTAAAAAAATGTATATTAGCTAAGAGTTAATTTTTAAGTCATTTCGGTCTAGATATTATGTTGGTGAAATATCATATTGATAGCGGGAGGTGAGGCTAGAGGAGATGATTTTTAAGCAATAAGGAACGAAAATAATGTTTCATGTTGATAAGTAGCGTAGCAAGTGGTAGGAGCAAGTGCTAAAAAGTAGCGTAGAGTAGACAATGACAACAAGAGTAAGTTGTTTCGCGTAGATAAATAATTTCCTCAAGGGAAAAATTTCCAAAAATTAGCAATGAAAAAATTCTCCAACTAGAGTCTTGTTCAATTCAAAAAATTTAGTTTAGCCGAGGTGCTATGTATATAGTTCGATGGTCAGGGGCAAAAGATGACTGGGAATGTCATCTGTACATCAGCATTTGTATACGGTCGAAATCGGAGAAGTTCGATTTCGAGGTCTCTGTTGTGCCGAACCCGAGCTCGGAAGGCTTTAAGCAGGGTTCGAGTCCGACCTCAGAGTACATACCTCGAGAGAGCATATCGAAGGGCCGATATAGCTTACCTCGAGGCAGTAAAAAATCGATGACAATAAAAAAAAGCGAAAAATTCCCAAGGACACGTGGTTAGGACAAATAAGATTTGTGAGAGATACTACAAATCCGTACTAGGCCGTTATACAACTGTACCAATAATATTATTTATCATAATTAGAAATGTACCATATTAGAGTTTTTTCCTCCAATATAAAGAGGACCCCAATCATTTTGTAAGGGACATCATTCACTGCTATAGAACATTCTACTTTGCTTTTCTTGTTTACTATGCTCAAGATTATACTTCATTGTTATAAACTGACCTCGAGACTGAAACCATCAAGCTCGAGGCCCTCGCTCCTTTAGCAAAACTGGTTTGTGATCACATTCTTCTACTTACACTTATCATTTCTTGACTATTAACTAGTAATGGAATAAATCACATATTTTTAGAACCACAAATCAAGTATAATTGTTAACACCATTTTCGAGGTAAACAGTTTGGCGCCCACCGTGGGGCTAAAGATAATAGTGATTATTTTGGTGCTAGTTTTCTGATAACACACGTTATTCTTCACACTCTTTCTTGTCCAAAGATTCTTTGATTTCAGGTTAAAATATGTCTAACTCAACAAACACACCTGGAAACGACGTTCTCGGTTTTCATGGAAAAAACAGTGTGATGGCTCCAAGGGCCGGTGTGCCACCGCTAAATCCTGGGGTAGCACCAGCACCGAACCCTGTCGACGTAGGTTCACATATTGCTTTGCACGTTGATATGGGTACTGATATTGAAGGAAGCATACGTGGAGGGAACCAACCTGATGCACAAGGGACGCAGGCTAGAATAAAGAGAAGTTAGTCTAAAAGTAATTTTTGAAATGTTGCAAGCACAACAAGTTGCCATCGCCCAATTGCAGAATCAGCAAAAGACTCCGAGCACATCAGGACTGGAAATAGTTCCCCGAGTTGAGCCAGCACTAGAAAGATCAAGTAACAACGGGACGGGAGCTGACCCCACCATTATGAAAATGCTCGAGGAACTCACCAAGAGGATCGATTCAGGAGAAAAGAAGATAGAGGACAACGATAAGAAAGTGGAAACCTACAACTCGAGGGTCGACCAAATCCTGGGAGCACCCCCGGTCTTGAAAGGACTGGATTCGAAAAAGTTTGTACAGAAACCATTCCCACCGAGTGCGGCTCCGAAGCCCATTCCGAATAAGTTCCGGATGCCCAACATTCCAAAATACAACGGGACCACAAACCCCAATGAGCACATTACCACATACACTTGTGGCATAAAGGGGAACGACTTAAAAGCCGACGAGATCGAGTCTGTTTTGTTGAAGAAATTTGGAGAAACACTGTCCAAGGGGGCCATGATATGGTATCATAACCTCCCTCCGAACTCAATAGATTCATTTGCCATGTTGGCAGACTCATTTGTAAAGGCACATGCTAGTTCCGTAAAAGTCGCTACAAGGAAGTCCGATGTTTTCAAAATCAAACAAAGAGAGAACGAGATGCTGAGGGAGTTCTTATCCCATTTGCAGATGGAGCGAATTGAGTTACCACCCATCTCCGATGATTGGGTCGTGCAAGCCTTCACCCAGGGATTGAATGAACGAAGCTCAATAGCTTCGAGACAGCTGAAACAAAACTTGATCGAGTATCTCGCCGTAACTTGGGCAGATGTGCACAACAGGTACCAGTCAAAAATCAGGGTCGAGGACGACCAATTGGGAGCCCCCTGGGGCACAGTGTATCCAAGCAGGCTACTAAAAAAGGAATCAAGAAATGCAGAAAGGGAGCCGAGACCAAACAAGGAAAGGTATCAGCCATACATTGAAGACCGAGGAAACACTTCGAGGCGTAAAATACCTCGAAATGATCGAAGAATGAATCGAGGTCAAAATTCCCCGGGACTCATGAGCAAGGCCGGGTTTGACAGACATTCGGGACCGATGGAGGCACCCCGATTATCAGAATACAACTTCAACATCGATGCCTCGGATATTGTATCTGCCATCGGAAAGATTAGGGACACTAGATGGCCCAAGCCCATACAACTCGATCCTTCTCAAAGGAACCCCAACTTAATGTGAAAGTATCATGGCACTTATGTTCATACGACCGAGGACTGCAGACAACTTTGAGAGGAGGTAGCCCGATTGTTCAACGAAGGGCATCTTCGAGAGTTCGTCAGCAACCGGGCCAAGAACCATTTTGAAGAGAGAGATGTAAAGTGGAAGAATGAACCAGAAGAACCCCAACATGTCATTCACATGATCATCGGAGGAGTCGATGTCCCACAGGGACCCATATTCAAACGAACGAAAGTATCAATCACAAGAGAGAAGAGGACTCGGGACTACATACCCGAGGACACCCTTACTTTCAGCGAGGAAAAAATCTCAGCCTCATCTCAGCCTCATAATGATGCACTGGTAATTTCTATCCTTTTAAATAAAGTTCAAGTTAAACGTGTGCTCGTGGATCTAGGTAGTTCGGCCAATATAATCAGGTCGAGGGTCGTGGAGCAGCTCCGGCTGCTCGACCAAATCATACCCGCCCCTCGAGTCCTTAATGGATTCAACATGGCAAGTGAAACAACGAAAGGGAAAATCATCCTCCCAGTCAATGTGGCCGGAACCATACAAGACACTAAGTTTCATGTAATCGAAGGTGATATGAGATATAATGCTCTACTTGGAAGGCCATGTATCCATAGCATGAGGGCAATGCCACAAACTCTTCATCAAACGATGAAGTTCCCAAAAAGGATGGCATAAATATGATATATGGAGAGCAACATGCAGCTAAGGAGATGTTCGCGGTACACGACATGGCACCAATATCGACATCATCTACCTCTGAGAAGTCAAAGGATAAACAGGTATCCAAATAGCAAATAAAGACTGTACCCTCGGTTGAGCTTGAGGGACAGGAGCCCGAAGAATAAGTGGTCGAGGATGAGGATGATTTCCTTGGCCCTCGAGCCTTTGTCGCCCCCGAGGATTCAGATGCAACGAAGTCCACTATCGAGGAGCTCGAACAGGTGGTATTGGTCAAGCACCTACCGGAACAAAAGGTATACCTTGGAACGAGATTAAAACTCAAACTCAGGGAAAAACTAATTCAATTCCTTATTGATAACATTGATTGCTTCGCTTGGTCCCATTTAGATATGACAGGGATCCCACCGGAGGTAACCACCCATCGACTAAGTGTCGACCCCAGGTTCAAACCGGTGAAACAAAAAAGAAGACCTCAATCCGAGGTAAAGCATGCATTCATCAAACATAAGGTAACTAAACTTCTCAAAATAGGATCCATTAGGGAAGTAAATACCCCGAATGGCTAGCTAACGTAGTGGTAGTCCACAAAAAAGGGAATAAACTTAGAATGTGTGTAGATTACAAAGATTTGAACAAAGCATGCCCCAAAGATTCCTTCCCACTGCCCAAAATCGATCGATTGATCGATGCCACGGCTGGCCACGATATCCTCACTTTTTTTGACGCCTACTTCGGGTACAACCAAATTAAAATAAACCTGGAGGACCAGGAAAAGACTTCGTTCATCACGAAGTATGGTACATATTGCTATAATGTAATGCCCTTCGGGCTAAAAAATGCGGGAGCAACATATTAATGCCTAGTTAATAGGATGTTCGAACATCAAATAGGTGAATCTATGGAAGTTTACATTGATGACATACTAGTTAAATCCCTGCGCGCAAAGGACCATTTGACCCATTTGCAGGTAACGTTCGATATCTTAAGAAAGTACAACACGAAACTCAACCCCGAGAAGTGCGCTTTCAGAGTCGGCTCGGGAAAGTTCTTAGGTTTCATGGTGTCAAACAAGGGGGTCGAGATCAAACTCCGACAAAATCAAATACATCGAGGAGATCACCGTAGTAAACAATGTGAAAGCCGTGTAATGGCTGACCGAGCGGATAGCTGCCTTAGGCCGATTCATCTCGAGGTCATCATATCAGATTCATCATTCTTCTCCCTACTCAATAAGAAAAATAACTTCGCATGGACTCCAAAGTGTCAACAAGCCTTGGAAGAGTTGAAATGGTATCTCTCGAGCCCGCCCTTGCTTCTACTCCGAAGGAGGATGAAACACTATATTTATATTTGGCCGTGTCCAAGGTAGCGCTAAGTGGCGTGTTGGTTCGAGAAGAGCAAGGTACGCAATTTCCTGTCTATTATGTAAGTCGGACCCTATGAGATGCTGAAACCAGATATCTGCATTTAGAAAAATTAGCCCTAGCATTAATAAGTGCATCTAGGAAGTTGAAACCATATTTTCAATGTTATCCTATACGTGTATTAACTACATATCCACTTCGAAACATTTTTCATAAGCTCGAGTTATCGGGCCGATTGGCCAAATGGGCCATCGAACTCGGAGGGTACGATATCGAGTATCAACCTTGAACGACTGTCAAGTCTCAAATTTTGGCAGACTTCGTGGCCGATTTACGCCTGCCCTCGTGCCCGCAGCAGAAAAGTAACTCTTGTTAAAAACGAGCACATCATCGGGGGTATGGACCCTCTTTACTGACGGTGCCTCAAATATGAAAGGGTTCGGGCTCGATATAGTTCTAAAACCTCCTACGGGCAACATTATTAGACAATCTATAAAAAAATCGAAATTGACTAATAATGAGGCCGAGTATGAGGCCATGATTGCAGGTCTTGAATTAGCCAAAGGTCTGGGAGCAGAGGTCATCGAAGCAAAATCTGACTCTCTTTTGGTAGTCAACCAAGTAAACGAAAGTTT
Source organism: Nicotiana knightiana (assembly GCA_005239525.1). NCBI lineage: Eukaryota > Viridiplantae > Streptophyta > Magnoliopsida > Solanales > Solanaceae > Nicotiana > Nicotiana knightiana. Next base: position 122,641 of record ML377216.1, on the reverse strand, counting down.
TGAGGTTCGAGAAGATAAAATGCAAAGATACTTAGACAAGATTCAAGTAACATTGCATCGCTTCAAAGAGTGGACCCTGGTCCATGTACCTCGAGAACAGAATAGCAAGGTCGATGCACTCGCAAACTTGGGCTCATGTGTTGAAGAAGATGATATTGTCACGGGGATTTTCGTTCAACTATCTAGGACGATGATCGAAGAGTGTCATGCTGAAATTAACTCAACAAGTCTAACATGGGATTGGAGGAGCAAGTACATCGACTAATTGAAGCATGGGAAGCTCCCCATGGACCCAAAAGAATCGAGGGTCCTCCGAGCCAAAGCAGCCCGATTTTCACTCGACGAGAATGGAACATTGTATAGGAGGACCTTCGACGGACCATTGGTAGTATGTTTGGGTCCAGGTGATACTGATTATGTACGAGAAATCCACGAAGGCACTTGTGGGAATCATTCTGGTGCCGATTCTTTAGTTCGCAAGGTGATCAAAGCGGGGTATTACTGGGATAACATGGAGAAGGACACCAAGGAATTCGTTTGAAGATGTGATAAATGAAAAATATTTTCACCAATGATACATCAACCCGGTGAACAACTACACTTGGTCCTATCCCCGTGGCTATTCATGAAATGGGGGATGGACATCGTCGGCCCCCTGCCAATAGCGCCAGGTAAACCTCAGTTTATCATATTTATGACTGACTACTTCTTAAAATGGGTGGAAGCGCAGGCCTTCGATAATATAAGAGAAAAAGAAGTCATCAACTTCATATGGGACCACATCATATGTCGATTCGGGATTCCCTCCGAGATAACATGCGATAATGGAAAGCAGTTCATTAGCAACAAAGTAACAAAATTCCTCGAAGACCATAAAATCAAAATGATCCTATCAACGCCTTATCACCCAAGTGCAAATGGTCAAGTCGAGTCCATAAACAAAACCGTCATCCAAAACTAGAAAAAGAGGTTAGATGATGCGAAAGGGAAATGGAGAGAAGTGTTGCCCGAGGTACTATGGGCATATCGAACAACATCGAAGTCGAGCACATGGGAGACCCCGTTTTATTTGGTATATGGGTTCGTGGCATTGATCCCAGTAGATGTCGGGGAACTGAGCGTCAGATTTCAACATACCACCGAGGAATCAAATAACAAGGCCATGAACACCTCCCTCGAGCTTTTAGATGGAAGGCGTGAGGCCGCATTAGTTCGATTGGCCGCTCAAAAACAAAGGATCGAAAGGTACTACAATAGAAGAACGAACCTCTGCTACTTCAGAGTCGGGGGCTTAGTTCTAAGGAAAATCACCCTCAATACTCGAAACCCAAACGAAGGGAAACTAGGCCCTAATTGGGAAGGACCGTACTGTGTTCTCGGAGTCGTAGGAAAAGGATCCTACAAACTTGGCACAATGGAAGGCGAGCTAATACCAAATAATTGGAATATATCGTTGCTCAAACATTATTATTGCTGAGGTATGACCTTTTCCTTTTTTCGTTTATATTTTATACTAATTCCTTACAGGTGTTCGATTGGAGATATCGAAGCACCCTTCAACTCGAAGAGCTTGGGTTTTAAAGCATGCGTGTGCACTCTTTTTCTCTTAGATCAGGTTTTATCCCAAATGAGTTTTACCGGCAAGGTTTTTAATGAGGCAACACCTATATGCTACCTAAGAAAAACTCAACAAGTATTCAAGGCTTCTTTTCTATCAACCTCGAATACTGGGAGGCATTAGCCTCGGAGGTCACATTTTCAAAGAAAACAAGTCATGCCAAGGAGGACCTCGATAGGAGAATGTTGTAATGGGCCAAACGGTCAAATGAACCGTGTCCATATAGAATAATCGATCCCCCGATGGCAAAAATATGTACGCATGTATCAATTACTCAAAGAAGAAGTCTTATTATATCAAAACACTTCTATGCCTCGAAGAAGCCTACTATTTTCACATTTAACGGCTCAAGGGCCAAATATACTCGAATACTCGGTCACTGTCATCGACAGTTAACACATCGAGACATCAAAAACTCGAACTTATAAGACCTCAATGAGGTAAATTCGAACTTATAAGACCTCAATGAGGCATACTCGAACTTACAAGACCTCAATGAGGCATACTCGAACTTACAAGATCTCAATAAGGCATACCCGAACTTATAAGACCTTAAAAAAGGCATCCCCTCGATATTAAGGCCAAGGGCATCTCACTCGGGGACTAAAGGCTACGACCATATGTAAAGGCTACGACCGAAATAATGCGGCTCGGAGACGTCCGACTTCTGCCATAAACTAAAGGCCTTCAAATACTTCAATAAACTAGTTAAATCAGGCTACCCTCGGCATAATCAAAGGGGCTTCGATAAAATCAGCCCTGAATAATGTGAAGGCTTTGAAAAAATCAGCATTCAAGAAAAACTCATGAGGTATTCAAATATTATCGCACATCGACTTGCAATCGAGGTTCCAATCAATTGAACCGCCAAAAATTCGAACGAATATAAAAACATGCCAAGGCATAACAAATTTTTTTACAAGTCTTTAGTCAGAAAGGGGGAAAATTATAGCCATTTTGAGGTCGAATTGACCCAACCTAAAAAGAGCCTAAGGGACGATTTGTAAGAGCCGAAGAGCTGATTCTTAAGAGCCTAAGGGCCGACATGTAAGAGCCTAAGGTCCAAACTAAAGAGCCTAAGGGCCAACTTAAAAGAGCCTAAGGGTCAACCAAAAAGTGCCTAAGGGTCGATGCTTTAAAGACTAAGGGGCGATACTTAAAGAAATTCAAGGCTGAAGCTCACTATGCTCGAGACCTTATGCAGTTCAGACTCGAAAATCCCGAGCTAAATCTTAGCTCGAAGACCGGACCCTAAGTGGTCACCTATTATGGATCATTTATCAAACATGAAACCTAAGGGTTTTATATTTTAAGTCCAATACATCAGACTGATCGTCAACAACATCAAATCTCAAAAGTAAAGGCAAGTAAAAAATTAACAAAACAAGGATGAAACAAAAGATTCTTTTATATTCAAATGGAATTCACAAATGCATATTTGCAAAGCTCCCACACGGAGCCCTCACACAAAAAGAAGGAAAATGAAAGAAGCCTAGTCTACTGTCGGGGTCACCCGACCGGAGGTAGTTTCCTCAGGAGCTGCATCTTCGATGGCCTGGTCTTTGGCAGCCTGATCTTAGGTGGAGTCTTCCCCCTCGGGGACTTCGTCTTCATCTTTACCACTCTCCGAGCCACTAGTAGAATCCTCATCGGAAGTGAGCAGCGCAACTAATTTTTCTTCTAAGGCCTTCACTTTCTCCATCTCGGCAGAGAGATCAAAACCTTTGGCATGAACCTCATCGAGATCCTGCCTTCGAGATTCTAATCGAGCATGGTCGAGGGCAAAATTTAGCTTGAGATCGGCTACAACAAATACCTTCTTAGCCCGAGCATTTTCAGCAGCAGCGTCAGTCCGATACGAAGACATGAGTGCATCAGCTTCGGACTTGACTTTGGATAACTCAGCGGCCGGTTCATCATGAAGCTCCTTATATTACGGCCCTCCTCTTTTGCAATCAGAAGTTGGTGCTCAGCCGAGGTCAGCTTTTCCCGAAGTGTATCCTTCTCGGAGGCCAGACCATATATGCATTGCCGCAACCCGAGGGTTTCAACATGCTTAACTATAAGCTCCTCCCGAAGCTGCAAAAATCAAGCTACAACGTTAGACACCAAAAGCAAGTAAACATAAAATAAGCCCACGAAGTCTATATTACCTGCTCAACAAACCCTACCCTTTCTTGGGACGCCTTCTCCGAGCAGGCTCGAAGGTCACCAAGTTCCCCCTCTTTTCTGACATAGAGGGCCTTGAGGTCATCATGTTCCAACATGAGCTTCCTAAGCTCGTCTTCACATTGGGCAAGCTCAGCCCGCGACTTAGAGAAATCCTGATTGTAGAGCATCACAGCCTGGTCATGAAGAAAGGAAGTTAGAAAGGCACAAATCAAATCACAAACATAGTTGTTAAAAGACAATGTATACCTTCTTTCGAAGCTTATCAGCTTCTTCAAAGATAAATAAGGCATCGTGTGGGGGCCCTCTTCAATCCCGGCAAGGCATTCTTCGAAGATATCATTCTCCCCGTGGGATACCCCCGCTTCAGGAGTCTTCATGTCCTGGGCATCCCGTATCTGCGCTTCAGAAAAGGATGGTCCTTGTGGAGAGTCACCCACGTCAATCACCTCGAGTGGATGAATCGAGGCTTTCTCCTTCCTTTGAGGAGCTTCTGGGTTGGTTTCTTCAGGCTCTTCGACCGTGTACTTTTCAGAATAAGGCATGCTCTGGTTATCAGTCGGATCGATGACTTTGCCCGTGCTCCCTTCAAGAATCTCCTCAACTCGAGGTTGGACTGCATCGGTAGCCTTTAGTGCAGAAGTCTTCAGCTCGACGACCTCTGAAGCATTAGTGCTTCCTCTTCCTTTGATAACTAACGAAAGCGATCATCCTTTTCGTCTTCGACATGAAGGTTCTCGGCGCTTTCGGAGTTAAGGCCACTATATCGGCCTTAGACTTTCGAGATTTTTCCTTTTTTGGTTTCAAGGACTCCACCGGCGTCTCCTTCTTTATCTTTTTATCCTTGGCAGGTTTTGGGGTATCTACTTCGCCAGGTGGGGTCGGCCTCATTGAAACGACTTCTCCAAGGCCTACATGAGCACCAAAGTTAAGCGTGTTATTAAGAGATATTTCACTAAGGGATTCAAATACGTCAATGATAAAAACTTAACATGGTTCTTGGCCTCCCATCGGCCATTGGCCAAGTCACGCCAGGCGCGCTCAGCATATGTGAAGGTGGAATCTAGTTGTCGAACCCAGCCCCGGAGGTCCTTAATCGCACGGGGGTACCACTTGACAACTGCATCATCAGAAGGGAGTTAGTCTGAATGGAAGAGAAAATATGTAATTAATGAAACATGCTCAATGAGTCGACACTTACGCTTCATGTTCCATTCCTCGGGGAGTGGCATCTTCTCAGCAGGAACCAGGTCAGAAGTCTTAACTCAAACGTAGCGGCTCATCCACCCTCGGTCTTTATCTTCATTGATGCTAGCGAAGAAAGACTTCGAAGATCGACGTTGTAATTTTATCAAGCCACCTCGATAGAGACGAGGGTTGTACAGTCTAATTAGATGGCCGAGGGTGAAAGGCATCCCCTCGACTATGTTCGAAAAGTACCTAACCAGGTAAACAATTCGCCCTAAGGAAGGATAGATTTGGCCGAGCGTCGTTTGATATTGTCGACAAAAATCGAGGATCACTGGGTCTATCGGTGGCAAAGAAGGTTCTACGGGACCTAAGGTGAATGGTTATGTGTATACGCTTAGGAAACCATCTTTGTAAGTAGTTATGTCCTCTTCAGGTGAAGGGATCTCCACTTGTACTGCATCCCCCCAACGACAATCAACCTTCACTTTTTCGATTTCGATTATTAGACTAATATATCGAGACATGGGTTCACACAATCCCGCAACCGAGGAAGGTTTTTCGACCTTGGAATCAGAATATGTTTCACAAGGACTGGGGGTACACTCCTCAATACGGGGAGGTGGTACCATTTTTCTCTTAGACGAGCGTGATGATAAAGGGGCTTTCTCTTTTTGGGGAACTATCTTTGAAGTTTTCGCCATGTTTGTTGTGAAATTTCAGAATAAGAAGAAGAAACTGGTTAAGACATGAACACAAAGAAAGGGTGAATGCAGAGAAGAGTTAACGAAGATTTGAAGATGTTGTAGAAATTAAAAGTATAAAAAGTGAAGGACTAGAGTATTTATATGGGTCATCTACGCATGTTGGAGAAGCTAAAAGGGCGGCCAATAGCCATTATCGATTTATGATTTTTTGAGAACTGTGCAGACATTACCTCTGCACAACCTTTCCATCACACCAATCACTGACCTCACGTGACTGACATCATGGTGGGGATATCGAAGAGTCAATAATTCAAATCGTTTCTTATCATTTCATTCTAATAAACGCGGGGACTATCTGTATACGGTCGGAATTGGAGAAGTCTGATTTCAAGGTCTCTGTTGTGCCGAGCCCGAGCTCGGAAGACTTGAAGCAGGGTTCGAGTCCGAACTCAAAGTACATACCTCGAGAGAGCACATCGAAGGCCCGACACGGCTTACCTTGAGGCAGTACAAAATCGATGACAGTCAAGAAAAAGCGAGAAATTCCCAAGGACACGTGGTTAAGACAGATAAGATTTGTGAGAGATAGTACAAATCCGTACTAGGCCGTTATACATCTGTACCAATAATATTCTTTGTCATAATTAAAAATGTACCATATTAGGGTTTTCCCCTCCTATATAAAGGGGACCCCAATCATTTTGTAAGGGACATCATTCACTGCTATAGAACATTCTACTATGCTTTTCTCGTTTACTATGCTCAAGATTATTCTTCAACTTTATTGTTCTTCATTTATTGTTCATAATTCATTGTTACTAAACTGACCTCGAGACCCTGAAACCATCAAGCTCGAGGCCCTCACTCCTTTAGCAAAACCAGTTTGGTTATCACATTTTTCTTACTTACACTTATCATTTCTTGACTATTAACTAGTATTGGAATAAATCATATATTTTTAGAATCACAAATCAAGTGTAATTGTTAACACCCTTTTAGAGGTAAACAATATTGACAGATCCAATCAAGAGGCAAAGAAGATGGCTTGCAAAATTCTTTAGTTTCTCAAGATTACTTTATTAATTGAATTAGCCAAACATAGTACGTTAACATTAATCATTTTTAGGCATTTACTCTTATTTGAAAGAAATTTTAGTTTATAACACATTTTTAGTGATATATATTAATCCTTTTGAGTTTTATACACATTTATACAGGGTAAACACGCAACTCGCGTGCCCAAAAACTAATTAATATAAAAGCACTTAATTTATGCTAAATATTGAACGATTAAAATATCCTCCAAATACTAGTCGATTTTTATGCCCTTAAATATTTGTATAATTTAAGGAATTAATTGTAAATTACCTAATGATGTAATTCTTTTTCAATTTAAACTACACATACCCTACAAAATTTCCTACTTGAATTAGAAATGTACTTCCTGAAATAAAATAATAAATAAAAGAACAATATTGCAAGGACAAGAGAGAGGTAATTCTTATTGAATTTCAGATGATTTACAGTGGGGTAAAGCCACTCTATTTATAGGGGAAAAATGACTTACCACAAAGTAATAAACTCTCTAAAAGATAGACATTCACTATAAGTACAATTCTATTCATAATACTCCCCCTTGAATGTCTACTCAATAGGTAATGTTCCTCGTTAAAACCTTAATTAAAATAAAACTCAGTGGAAAAACAATTCTAGTAAAGGAAAAAGAGTACACATGTTTAATAATATGCCTTTTGGTTGCCTCGTTAAAAAAACCTTTCAAGGAAAATCTAGTGGGACCAAACCGTGTAAGGGAAAAAGAGTTCAACACGTATTAACTCCCTCTGATGAGAGCATCAATTCACATCCTTGAGGCTTTGCATTCCAATCTTGTACACCACTTTCTTGAAAGACGTCGGTAGAGATTTGGTGAACAAATCAACCATATTATCACTTGAACGAATATGTTGCACAATGATATCACAATTCTTTTGAAGCTCATATGTGAAAAATAACTTCGGTGAAATGTGCTGTCACGACCCAAATCGGAGGGCATCGATGGGCACTCAGTACTTTACTTAACCGAGTACCAACGTAACATAGATTTATTATCGTACTATCATGGGTAAATGGGCAAAAAGGGTCATCATGACATAACAAGAATAAAACATAAGGGAATGCTAGACATAATACGATCTAACATGATATAGAAACTTATGCATGTGACCTACGCGCCTATAAGGCTGACATGATCATTTCTAAACTCAAAACGTAGGCCGACAAGGCCATACAAGTATCCATATACCTGACATTTGTCTACAAGTCTCTAAGAGTATATAAACAACATAAAGGTCGGTACAGAGCCCCGCCATACCAGTCAATGCATGTCCCAATCATACTGACCAATAGGCAACTCCGGAGCAAGTGGAGTGCAGCAACACCTTCCGTTGAGCCGATATCCTACTAGGAGGATTGTCAACCTATCTATCGAGACCTCCGGGCAGAAATGCAGCGTCCCTAAGTAAAAGGGACGTCAATACGAATAAAGTACTGAGTATGTAAGGCAGAATAGCATAACTAAGAACAGTAATGTAAAGAGATGTAGGAGATACAACCTGTAGCATCTGAGTGCCACTGAGAGATAGTGACATGAAATGCGTGATACATATATATATAATCTTTTAAAAACACCAGCCTCTGTGGGCATCATCATCATCATATCATACCCGGACTCGTAGAGGACTCGGTAAAAACATACCCGGCCATCATAAGGCTCGGTAGAATCGTACCCGGCAACGTGGATCTCGGTAAACCCAACCGAGCAGTGGTTGTACAATAGGTGCCATACCCGTCTGAATATAGCGCGGCTCATTAGAGTAAAATAAATGCTACATATAATGCATGCTGGACTCATGGAATCACACTCTAAACCTTTTGGAGTGACGTAAGGTAGTTGCACCGTCGACTAACATTATGGACCTCATACCATCAATATGAACTTTACTAGGACTCAAGGATCATACATAATTTATTTGAATAACTTTTTAAGGATAGAAGAACATGGACAACCATAGTTGCTAGGAGTATATTCATTATGAAATAGCTTATAGTTTACGTTCATTTCACTTTAGATCATGCCAAAAGAAAGAAGGAAGTGTCTTAACATACCTTAACCAAGTTGATTCCTTAATACCTTCCAAAAAACTCTTCAAAAAAGTCAAATCAATCTATCATATCATAAGGAGATTCAAGATCAGTGTTGAGCATGGGCTAAGTGTGTAACTTAAGCTAGTAGCTCGTTTACGTAAATTCGGGCAGCATCTCCCCTTTAACAAGGCCCTCCTCCAATAACATATACCAACAACACCAAGCACAAAAAAATAGCAATATGTATGCATTATTTCCCAACCTTGTCTCCACCACAATATATCACAAAATAACCTACACACCCTAATAACTTCATACATGAAACGACAACAAAAGTAGTGTCAAACAACATCAACAAAAATAACGACGAACGACAAGCCCACCATTATGTCATTATGTTTTTCTTTTCCACACTTTTTATCCTCCAAAACTCCATAAAACATCAGCACAAGAGGCCAACACGAAACAGTCCACAAACAGTCCACTACAAGTCAAATAACTCGAACTCACGACTTCCGATCACCGTCCCGTGAGTTCTAACTTTTAGGAAACAATTTATCAACCTTCCTTGATATTTAAACACTTAAATAAAGATATTAGACATTTCTTAACTATGAAGTACATTCCAAAACTCTAACTACAAAGAAAAACGATAGGCGGTATAATGACACTTACGTCGTAGGGATCGTTTTGATGTTATCGCTTCTCGATTTCATGCCCGGGATGATAATATTATTTGAAAACCTAGAAGATAGCTTAAGGATTTTTTATGGGTGTTCTATGGTCCTATTATACTGAAAAATGAAGATAAATCCGACCTAAGACTTATAGATATCAACTTTGGAAAAGTCAAAAAGGTGCTAGCTTGGCCCATCTTCCAACGCTTATATCTTTTTATCCGGATGTCGTATAACCAAACGGTTAAAAGCGTTGGAAAAAAAATTCCAATACCTTAAATTTGGTATATAATGTGTCCCAATAAGTCCTCATATAACACACGAAATATATTTCTTAAAAATCTTTAGTGACCCTCTTACTTGTCACTTATGATATCTGCGTAGTCTCGCGAAACTGCAAATATCTCTCTACTCCTATGTCATACCGATGAGAGGTTTAATGTGTTGGAAACTAGACTGATAGATATTAAATTTGGTAGGTAGATCATACCCTAATTCCAAGTATATTGGGAGAAAACCTCAGATACATTTGACCTAAGTTTCAACAAATTTATGAATGTAACTTGTGAAGACCTTTGCCAACTTTTGTTCCACAACTTGCTTGACTACAAAGCGTAGCACAAAAATAACATAGGACAAACATAACTCATATAATAACCTCCTTATCATGTAATGAACCATAGTCTCACCCTAAAGTACATGTTATAACATTCCAAACTCGTCTACTTTCGACGAAACTTATTTTCTTCAATTGGTTTAGCTTCTAAGCTTTCCAACCCTCTCGGTACTCGTTATTCATGATCTTAAATATTTGTAACCTCCAAGGTAACATGATTAACTTCCTTTATACGCTTCCAAATATAATCTTATTTCTGCGGTTACATTAATTGACTTACGACGTACTTTCACGTATGAAAATATAGGGTGTAACATCATTCCCCCCTTTGGAACATTCGTCCTCGAATGTTGACTACTACACTTGTCCATATATTAAGCAATAAATCTTAAGAATACTTTAATATTTTCTTTGCCATCCAGGGTGTTCTTTAGTGAATAAATCCAAAGGATAGGGCAATCCCCTCTTTAGGCCTCTTTCTCACTCCACGATATGTGGTCGAAATTATTCCAATCTCATAACTGTTTCTACCTTCTTTCATGCAGCTTGTACGGTTATAACCTTGAATGTGCGCTAATACGACTCTTATCTATCTTTCTGTTAGCTCCTAACCAATCTCAAGGCTTCACTTGTGAACATATATAATACTATGACAAGCTGTCGCTCTGGGCATCTATAGGTGTGCTAAAGTTCTTCGCTTGGTACTTTGACGAATTTATGACTATTGCTATATTTTGTTTCATGGCCTCAGTTATCTATGCTTATGGATTTACAATAACTAGGTAGGTCATACTGTACTATAGCTCTTACTTCGATTTATTATTATCGAGGCCTGCCACCCAACTCCAGGTTACTCTCTCCCTGCTTATCCTATATGTATAAATCTAAGCCATTTAAAGCTTCCTTATTACTGTTCATCTTAATAATGACAGCCTAATATCATTTCATACTTTGGAACTTTCATCCATTTATTGTTGATTCACCTTAATGTTGATCTATAATCTACCAATGATAACTTTGAACCTCTTATGCAATATATCGTCACTAGGGCTAACGTCTCATCAGGGAATATCTGAAGTGATTTTTCTGACCCACTCAGGGACGATACTATACTCCAATAACTATATTTCATAACATCCCAATATGATTCATCCTATGGGGCTATTCTAATCCCATGCAGTTCATGAAATCCTTGTTCTCAAAATCATTACTCAATCAAAGGCCTAAACATCATCCTCTTATCATTTATCACAGTTACACCCTTACTTTACTACCAGGGTAGCATTCCATCTTTTCTAAATGCTCCTAGTTTTAAACTCATTTGAGTTCACTCATGCTATACTGATCTTTTTATAACTTTATGGAAACCATCAGCTCTCTTGTTTTGATGGGTTTAATCCCGAGGACTTACCTATTCTCGTCACCTTCTCACTCACCTTTTCTTATCCTTACTCATGTCTAGATAAAACCTTGTTGCTCTACCATACTCTATCTTTCGACCTACACATATCTATTTATACTACTTGCAACATTCCTTTTAACATGCTAGTACCATAGGTTTCCTTTCATGCCTTCTCAGTTGTCTTTAAATGTAAGCAATTACTTTTCCTGGTTGTTCTGTCACTTGCTACGTGGATACTTGGCTTATCCTAGTGCCCACGAATACTAGAGTTCCCTGTATCTCATATGATCTCAATTATCAACTCTTGATTTTTTTTCTTCTTCCCGTTCATTAGCCACAATAGGTGCCACTTACTAATGGAGTGCATACACTATTATAGTGAGACTGATGTTACCAGACCATTTCTTCTTTAGGTCGCTATGCTTATGTTGAAGCCTTCTTCCTTATTTCCTCAACTAGTCTTTCGTTTCAGTTATTAGGGAAAACCCTCTGACTCTTGTAAAGCTGCTTATTACATTGTATACCCCACGGTATTTCCGATGTTCTTACTCGCCTATCATTATTCTTAGTTACTTACCTTCGCGCCCTTGTGCTGGTAGGGTTGCTTCTGAATTGAAATTTTAGTTGTCTCCCTATTGGCACTCCCTTTTATTTTTGTAACACTTATTTGGTACGTTCTACTACCCCAACTCCTATCTGAATATTTCTCGAGGACTACGATGTCGTATCTGAGAGACTGAATTTCCTATGCTAGGTTTCACTATGTTTATCTTGCATGATCTACTAATTTGTATGTATCCTCCTATCTAGCTACAACTAGGCTCTTCCAGAATCAACTACATACTACCCGTTGATCCACTCTCATATCTGTATTTTATGTAATGCCTCTTAGGTTATGCCCTTTGTCTTAACTTACCTCTCGTACGGGATCCTTACGTATCAAGTGTTCATTCCCACATATTTAACAATATGATCAAGTGCGAAACCCTTATTGATTCTCCTCGGCGTCATGCTTGCACAATGTTCTGGAGTCATATTATATTTGTAGGATCTGAATAAATGCAATCTCATTCCTTTCACCTTTTTACCGCATTCTTCCTTTACCATTCGATAGTTACCTCTTCATCTTTGCCTTTTTTTTCACATCTTCACTGACATATTACTCGTCTTGCGGTAACCCTTCTACACCAAGGGTAATTGAATTTATTACGCACAAGGGTGACACCTGGTGTAACTGGCACATTTAGTCCCTTAAGCTTAACTTTGATCATAGTGCTTGCTTTAGGGAAGCATCTTCTTGAATAACCTTTAAAGGTTATTCTTCTATTGTTTATTCTGATATTGTCGAAACACGATCTCTGAAACAATGTCGACTATTACAAATTCCTTCGATCCCTAGTTCATGTTCTATTATTTTTTTTATTATCCCATACTAATTTATATTACTCAGGGGTATAACTTTTCCTTCTGGTAATCACGATGGACTCAACAATTGATTTCTCGAAATGAGGATATGACTTTAGGGCTTATACTTTTATTGTCTCAAGGCATGTCTCCTCTTGTCTCTTCCTTCAGTTGACTATAGGTTCAGTCATCCTGTCATATTTTGATTTACCGTTATCACCCATTTATTACATCTTACTCATAATGTTTCATTAACTCTCTTCATATTATCCTGCCAATATTTCTGTCTGTCACCTTATTATGGAGACTTCAACAAAACGTTCCTTAACTTTTAGCTCCCCCTGCTACATCTCACTTGTTCTTTGGGACGCCTAACATTCTCTCTCTCTCATTTTTTTTACTAGGGGCAGGAGTCATACTAAGGTAAATATTTAACCCTTCTAGGATTCCACTGCCTATCTTCTGAAATTTCTGAACATTCTAGTATTCATATCCGACTGTATTATTCTAGAGCGCACCATCTGGCTATCTCCCAGTGAGAACTATTACCATGTTCTGCACTACCCTTCAAAAGTATTAGATAATGATAACAATCCACCCACAATTTTGGCTTACTCTAACCCCAGTGGATCTTGATATCCCATCCTGCTCTTAAACTATATTTGTTAGCTCCTATATGCATAAATGAGATGGGTGTGGACAATTGTACATACCTCTATTATTGTTGAAGGTAACTCAGAATACTTATATTTTTCTGCCTCAATTGTAAATACTGATAATCTTTATTAACTAGTTACCTCGTACCCTTATTCATCTTGCTTCTTTTACTTGCTGAAACTTGTATCTACCTTCCGATTCTCTTATTTCTTTTTACCATATGGGTGGAGAGATATTCTTGCCTTAGAGCTCCATATAAAGAAACTTACACATCTTAGTACACACATGATCTGTTGAAGACCTCACATTTACTCATCATAAGCCTGATGCAAAATTGAGTTCCTCTTACTCAACTCTTCCAAAGCCACATCGCAATATCTGACCAATCGTCGTATTATGAATAAGATAGAATTTCGGAAATTGATTTCTTACGACTGAGCTCTACCACACGATCTAGAGTAAAAAGAAAGAGTGACAGTCCTAAATGCCTTATAGCCTTCTGCTTATAAGTGTGTTGCACAACACACCCATAAACAAGACTCTACGAGACACGGCTTGTAGATTCCCCAGGACATAACTGCTATGATACCACTTATGTCACGACCCAAACCGGAGGGCCGCGATGGGCAACCGGTACTTTATTTAACCGAGTACCAACATAACATAGCTTTCTTATCATACTATCATAGGTAAATGGGCCAAAAGGGTCATCATGACATAACAAGAATAAAACACAAGGGAATGCTAGACATAAGACGATCTAACATGATATATAAACTTATACATGTGACCTACGCACCTATAAGGCTGACATGATCATTTGTAAACTCAAAACATAGGCCGACAAGGCCATACAAGTATCCATATACCTGACATTTGTCTACAAGCCTCTAAGAGTCCATAAACAACATAAAGGTCGGGACAGTGCCCCGCCATACCAGTCAATGCATGTCCTAATCATACTGACCAAATAGGCAACTCCGGAGCAAGTGGAGTGCAGCAACACCTTCCGTTGAGCCGATATCCTACTAGGAGGACTCTCAAACTGTCTATCGGGACCTGCGGGCATGAAATGCAGCGTCCCCAAGTAAAAGGGACGTCAGTACGAATAAAGTACTGAGTATGTAAGGCAGAATAGCATAACTAAGAACAGTAATGTAAAGAGATGTAGGAGATACAACCTGTAGCATCTGAGTGCCACTGAGAGATAGTGACATAAATGCGTGATACATATATATATAATCTTTTAAAAATATCCACCTCTGTGGGCATCATCACCATCATATCATACCCAGCCTCGTAGAGGACTCGGTAAAAACATACCCGACCATCATAAGGCTCGGTAGAATCGTACCCGGCCACCTGGATCTCGGTAAACCCAACTGATTAGTTGTTGCACAATAGGTGCCATACCCGTCCGACTATAGCACGACTTGGTAGAGTAAAATAAATACTATAAATAATGCATGCTGGACTCATGGAATCACACTCTAAATCTTTTGGAGTGACGTAAGGTAGTTGCACCTTCGATTAACATTATGGACCTCATACCATCAATATGAACTTCACTAGGACTCAAGGATCATACATAATTTCTTAGAATAAATTTTTAAGGGTAGAAAAACATGGACAACCATAGTTGCTAGTAGTAGATTCATTATGAAATAGCTTATTGTTTACGCTCATTTCACTTTAGATCATGCCAAAAGAAAGAAGGAAGTGCCTTAACATGCCTTAACCAAGTTGAGTCCTTAATAACTTCCAAGAAACTATTCAAACAAGTCAATTCAATCTATCATATCATAAGGATATTCAAAATCAGTGTTGAGAAAGGGCTAAGTGTGTAACTTAAGCTAGTTGCTCGTTTACGTAAATTACGGCAGCATCTCCCCTGTAACAAGGCCCTCCTCCAATAGAATATACCAACAACACCAAGAAAAAAATAATAGCAAAATGTATGCATTATTTACCAACCTTATCTCCACCACAATATATCACAAAACAGCCTACACACCCTAATAACTTCATACATGAAACGACAACAAAAGTAGTGTCAAACAACCTTAACAAAAATAACGACGAACAACAAGAACACCATTAAGTCATTATGTGTTTTTTCCCCACACTTTTTGTCCTCCAAAAGTCCATAAAGCATCAGCACAAGAGGCCAACACGAAACAGTCCACAAACAGTCCACTACAAGTCAAATAACTCGAACTCACGGCTTCCGATCACCGTCCTGTGAGTTCTAACTATTAGGAAACACATTTATCAACCTTTCTTGATATTTAAAAACTTAAATACAGATATTAGACGTTTCCTAACTATTAAGTACATTCCAAAACTCTAACTGCAAAGAAAAAAGAGAGGCGGTATTGGACCTAACTATTAAGTACATTCCAAAACTCTAACTGCAAAGAAAAAAGAGAGGCGGTATTCCACATTAAAAGTGTTGGAAACTACATTACAATACCTTAAATTTGGTATATAATATGTCCCAATAAGACCTCATATAACACACGAAATATATTTCTCAAAAAGCTTTAGTGACCCACCTACTTGTCACTTATGATGTTTGCGTAGTCTCGCGAAACTGCAAATATCTCTCTACTCCTATGTCATATAGATGAACGGTTTAATGTTTTGGAAACTAGACTCATAAATATTAAATTTTTTAGGTAGATCATACCATAATTCCAAGTATATTGGGAGAGATCAGATACATTTGACCTGAGTTTCAACAAATTTATGAATGTAACTTGTGAAGACCTTTGCCAACTTTTGTTCAACCACTTACTTGACTTCAACGCATAGAACAACTATCATATGACAAACATAAATTATAGCATAACCTCATTATCTTGTAATGACCATAGTCTCACCCTAAAGTACATGTTTTAACATTCCAAACTCGTTTACTTTTGACGAAACTTATTTTCTTCAATTGGTTTAGCTTCTAAGCTTTCCAACCCTATCGGTACTTGTTATTGATGATCTTAAATATTTGTAACCTCCAAGGTAACATGATTAACTTAATTTATATGCTTCCAAATATAATGTTATTTCTTAGCTTACATTAATTGACTTACGACGTACTTTCACGTTGAAAACATAGGGTGTAACATGTGCTTTGTCCTATCTCCTTTTATGAATCCTCCCTTCAATTGTGCTATGCATGTTGTATTTTCTTCATACAAAATAGTTGTATTGTCCTCAACCACACACATTATCGACTTGCTTCAAGAATAGTGATTTTCGCAGCAAGATTAGATGAAGTAGCCACGATTGGTTTCTTAGTCGACCGCCAAGTTATAGTAGAGCCTCCACATGTAAACACATAGCCTATTTGAGATCGAGCCTTGTGTGGGTCGGACAAATATCCAACACAGGCATAGCCAACAAGATCGAGACTGCATTCGTTTCCATAAAATAAGCCCATATCGGTAGTCTCTTTTAGATACCACAATATGTGTTTGATTCCATTCCAATGTCAGGAGCATAGCTATATCTTGTTAAGACATTAACTGAAAAATTTATGTCAGGTCATAGTATTAGAAAGATACATTATTGCACCAATTACACTAAGATATGGTACTTCAGGACCAAGTAGCTCTTCATTATTTTCTTGAGGTCGAAATGGATCCTTATTCACATTAAGTGATCGAACCATCATCAGAATACTTATGGATGTGCTCCATCCATGTAAAACCATTTTAATACTTTTTCTGTATAGGCAGATTGATGAAGAAAAATTCCGTTTGCCAAATGTTAAATTTGCAAACCAAGACATAATTTTATCTTTCCGAGATCTTTCATATCAAATTCCTTCTTTAAATAATCAATTTGCTTATTGGAATTCTATTGGAGTTCCAATAATATTTATGTCATCAACATATATGACAAGTACAACAAATTTCGATGTTGTATTCTTTATAAAAATACACGGACAAATGACATCATTTATATAACCTTCCTTTAATAAACTCACTAAGGCGGTTATACCATATTATTTCTGATTGCTTTAGACCATACAAAGATCTTTGCAATTTTATTGAAAATATTTTTCGGGACATTGAATTATGTGCGTCAGGCATTTTAAATCCCTCAGGAATTTTCATGTATATCTCATAATCAAGTGAGTCGTAAACGTAGGATATAACCACATCAATTAAATTCATGTCAAGATTTTCATGAACAACAAAACTAATTAGATAATGGAACGTTATAACATCCATAACAGGAGAATACATCTCTTCATAATCGACACCAGGCCTTTGTGAAAATCCTTGTGCAACAAGGCGTGCCTTATATCTTTGTACCTCATTTTTCTCATTCCTTTTATGTACAAATACCCATTTATAGCCAACAGGCTTAACACCATTAGGTGTTTGGACTACTGGCCCAAAAACTTCACGTTTCGCAAGTGAATCCAACTCGGATTGGATTGCTTCTTGCCATTTTGGCCAATCACGTCTTTGTCGACATTCTCCAACATATTGAGGTTCAAGATCCTCACTATCTTGTATAATGTTATATGCAACATTGTAAGCAAAGACATAATCCACCACTATATCCAATCAATTCAAATTGTCTCAGTATCAATCGGATTTATTGGCAGTTCCTTATTTTCTTGAGTATCAGGCTCAGTGATTTCCTCATGAATCTTATGATTGGTTAAATCGTGGATTTCTTCATGAGACTCTTTCATAGTGCCATCTTGATCATTTGTTTTCCTTTTTCTAGGATTTTGATCCTTAGAACCCAATGGCCTGCCACGTTTTAGGCGTGCTTTTGACTCATTATCTATGACACTAGAAGATTGTCCAACAGGGATATCAATACGGATTGAAACATTCTCTGCAGAGATATGTGATTTTGTTATCCTTTTCTGATCTGTAAATGCGTCTGGCATTTGATTTGCTATTTCTGCAAATGGATAATCTTTTGCACCTCTTTTTCACAAATAGAGGCACGTGGATCAATATGAGACGATGATGGATTTTTCCACGAAATTTTCCATTTGGTTTCACCAATTTCTCCCCTAATTTTGGGAAAAGTGTCTCATCGAATCGACAGTCTGAAAATCGAGCAGTGAACAAATCCCCCGTTAATGTTTTGAGGTAGCGAATAATGGAGGGCTATACAAACCCAACATATATTCCTAACCTTCTTTGGGGACCCATATTGGTGCAGTATGGTTATGCTACACACACTTATACTGCGCATCCAAGAATTCTTAAATGAGATATATTAGGTTCATGGCCCAAAACTAATTGCAACAGAGAATATTTATTATAATTTGTCCGACGAGACGAACTATCATTGGTGCGTGTAGAATGGAATGACCCCAAATAGAAGTGGTTAACCTCGTTTTCATGAGTAATAGTCTTGCTATCAATTGCAGACGTTTAATCAAAGACTCTGCAAGGTCATTTTTGAATGTGAACATGAGCTACATGATGTTCCACTTTTATCTCAATTGAGAAGAAATAATCATTAAATGCTTGGGATGAAAACTCAACAGGATTATCAAGTCTAATAGACTTAATTGGATTATCATGAAATTGTGCCCGTAATTGGATTATTTGTGCCACTAATTTTGCAAACACCAGGTTGCGAGATGGCAATAGTCACACATGAGACCATATATAAGATGCATATATTAATACCATAAAATATCTAAATGACCCACTAGGTAGGTGAATAGGTCCACATATGTCACCTTGTATACGTTTCAAAACGTCGGGGACTCAAACCCAACCTTTGTTGGTGATGGTGTAATGATTAACTTGCCTTGATAACAAAAAGTGCAATAATTTCATTATTTAAAAGAATCATTAAATTATTTAATGGATGCCCAGTTGAGTATTCTATATTTCGTCTCATCATAATTGATCTAGGATGTCCCAATCGATCATGCCAAAGTAAAAAAAAAATTGGAATTGGTGACCTTTTGGTTTACGACAGAATGTGCTTCAATTGCACTGATTCTTGTCCAATACAGGCCACAAGATAAAGATGGGAACTTCTCAATAACCCTTTTCTGACCGGAGTATTTTTGGTAATGATGAGATATTCAAGGTTATTCTCATCTATTGTCTCAATATGATATCCATTTCGGCGGATATATTTAAAACTCAATAAGTTTCTCCTGGACTTAGAGAGAACATTGCATTATCTACTAGGCGGAGTTATAGTAGTTCTTTCAAAGCCTTCAATTAGATTATTACTACCAGAAATTGTAGTAACATCTGCCCTACACATACTTAAATGAGAGAAATATTTCTTCTCTTTGAGTATTGTATGTGTCGTACATGAATCAATTAAGCAAATATTTTTACAATTGAACTTTGATCCAAAATTTTCTTTGTGGGATATCTATCTTTTCTTCCCATGGTTTGATACAAAAAAAATATATGAATAAACCTTAGTATTTTCAGAGGGAAAGGAAAAGAAATAAATTTAAATTAATTGTTCAGTAATGACTTTTAATGTAATTTCGAGCAAATTCTGATTATGATACAAACAAGTACTTTTTTAGAGGTTGTTAACTTTAAATACATCAGAAGAACATATACCACGAAGATGGATATTAGCAAAAGATGTAAAATTGGTAACCAATTGTTAGTGCTTAATGTTGATATCCAATTTTGCCCTCATTTTTTTAAATACATATATAGTTTCAAAATAGCATATTTGCATCATTATTTAGTTTACAAACCTATACAAGCATTTTATATAATTTTCCATAATTTTTAGAGCTTAAAATTAATTTTCTTATATTTAATTATATATAAATATCTAGTAATTATCCTTTAAATTATTTTTGAGATGACTTAGTTGCCTAAAATAATTATTTTGCACCTATAGTATATGTTTCAAACATTTTATTTCATTCCTTATAATTACATTAGCATTTTTAAGCCATTTATCTAATTTTGCAATAATGGTCTATATTCGTACATAAAGGCCCTTTATTCTATATTATTTATGTCAAAATGCCATATTTATATTTTTATAATAAAAAGTTATTATTTTAAGTATGTTTCATAACGTATTTAAATAATAGACTAATTCCTTACCTATTTTCGGACCTAAAACTACCCAGACCTCGGCCCAATTACCCCAAACCTTAGCCCAAATAAATCCCTGGCCCAACAACCTCACTAGCCCAAATGACCTACTCCCCCAACCCAACCCAAAAACCCGGCCCGAACCTGCTTTAATTCTAACCGTTGATCAAAATTGATCAACGACTAAAGACACCCCTCCCCACTCTCCTTATATCCCTTCACCCAAACCCTAATCCCCATTTCTCTTATCAGCCACCTTCAAACACCCCTCTCTCCCACCGAAATCCTAGCCGCCCTCTCAATCTTCTCCGAATCCGTCTCAATCATGGATTCCTTCCATGATTTTCTTGGCTTTTATATGTTACCTCAGTATTATTTGCAAGACTATGGTGTTACATAGTACTTGCCCCAATTTTAGTAAGTACTAGTCCTCAAATAGGATTCCACCGCCTTCAACCTTTGAGATTTAGACGATATTTCGTGTATATGCACTCACTATTAGGCTATATGGTCCGATTCAATGAGATTTTTGACCATCTGTGCTTTTATTTTGAACTAGGGTTTGAGATTTTCCCTTATTCTTTACTGATTTTCGATTGATATTCTTCCCTTTCTTGTGTTTGACCAATATTTTCCTTATTTTTTTAACCCATTGTACTTCCCTATTTTTATTTTTATTTTCCCTAAGACTGACTCTAATTGATTTTCGTATGATATTTTCCTTATTATCTGTTCAATCTATTGTATTCCCTTATTTTAAGTGTTATTTGATTCTCACATGTTATTCTCTGTTCAATTTATTGAATTTCCTATTCTATGTATTATTTTCCCTAAATTGATTCTAATTGATTCTGACATATTTTCCTTATTCTGTGCTTAATTTAATCGTGTTTCCTATTTTATGTGTGAAATATACTACTATATAAACCCCTCCCCTAAAATCCCTTAGACAGATTTGAATCTCCTAATCCCTGTTACTGTTTTCAATACTCTCTTCTCTCACTCACTCACTCACTGTTACACTCGAACTCTCTCTGAAATTATTGAACAACCTCCTCCAGTGCAAACACTTCTCGAAGCCCATTCTTGAGGCTCTTGTGAACTCCGAAGCATCGGGGATTTGAGGTTTTTTTTCTATTACATTCTTCACTCTTTTGATTCTGCTACTGGTTAGTGTTTAAACCCTCGCAATGTGCAATTTCTTCTTTATTTTTTCATATGTATTTGAACTTGTATGAGTATGATTCAACTATGATAATGTTGAGTTTTGATGTCATTCTGTGTTAATTAAACGCATGGGGACAGTCTACTGTTTGTGTTATGCTAATAGTAAGATTTGCACTCTGTGATTTCTTGTGAGCATGTTTAGTTTAGAATTCCAATGAAGGTCTATGATAACATGAGCCTGACTACTATGATTATGTGTTGTTAAGTTACAAATTTCTGCATATTGTGTTTGTATACTACCCTATAACTTTATAGGAATCATACCCTACTTGAATGGACCTTTTAGTGCTAAGTCCTGTGTATACTGATTGCTCTTTGTGTATTATCCCTTTCTCTATGGAATGCCGCTCTAAAGTCTACCCTAAACATGTTTCATACTATCCTGATTTTCTAAAAGACAAGTACCCTATTTTCTATTACCTATGACTCTGCTTCGTTGCTAATATGTTTTCCAGTATACCTTGGTTCATTTGCTACTCTATTATCACAATGTGTATCCCTCCATTATATTTAGGTACTGATTAGTTTGACATTAGGTTAGACTTAACTTAATTTAGACCATTAGGTTTCCACTAGTTCAACTTCATGCAACCTGTGTATGCCTGCAAACCTGTTTCTCTTCTCTTAATTCCTATGATGGTTGTCTATGTGGTATATTGCTATGTGAACTTTGCTGAACTTACTAGTCTGCTTGATCAGTCATGTTATATGCTCAATCTGGTGATTTTTGTCCATCTTCCTTATTTGTTACTCTGATATTCTAAATTCCTATTCTTAGACGGCTGAAAGCCAAGGCTATCTAGGTTCTATTGTTGGCCTCCCTAGTGTGAGCACTGCTCGGGTTCCAATTGAGACCCTTGTGAACTCTGACACACTAGGGTTTGGTCCTAGTCATTCGTTCAACCTTCAAACTGTCCCTAATACTCTATTTCCCTGTCATGAACTGTATACTTACACTGTTTGCTCCAAGTGGTGCAACACTTGGTGCAGTGGCTCATTGAACAGGGGTATGGACTCCCCTATGGACTTGTGATTGTGTGGTTCATTATTGATGGCCTAAGTATATTATGAAGGCCCAGTGAGACTAGGTATCTAGTTATTTTATTTGGGCCTGCTATAGTCCTGTTCACTGTTATGTAATTTTGTTACTTTACTCACTAATTGGGCCTGTAATAATATCTTTGTATAAATGATTGGGTTACTAGTGAAAGGGGATGGGGAGGGGGGTGCAGATTTTTATATTAATATGATGGGTAGATAACATGCCTATAAGATTGAATGATGCACTTGCCTTATGTCGTTCATTCTCTATGCACACTGTAGAAGTCATGCTCTTAGGGAAGCACACAGTTGCACTACTTGTCTATTAGCAAAGCATGAGCTCAAATGCTTCCATATCTTTGTTGCCACATGTTGTTAGAAAACCTGCTTATAGGAAATAAATATCGTGGAAGCTTTCCTTTAATTTGAACTGCTACAAAATATCCACTAGAGATCATGCCTATAGGACTCTAATCACCTCATTTGTCATTGCATCACATTATTCACCTTGAAACGTACCTATAAGGTTTAATAATAAAATCAGGTTCCCAAGTGCTAATCGTTAGAAATCCTGTCTCTAGGATACAACTGTTCGCCTTAATATTTGTTAATGACGCCCCTTTTCAATACTGATCCTCGCTCACTTAGGCATAAATCACCTAGGCGCAACATCTACAGGACTAATAACTAGGAATTTTCCATCTCAATAATCAGTGTGCAACAACTTATGCAATCTTTTCTATGAATCTCACTGGTTCCTAAAACTACTTGCATGCCTTGATGGCTCTCACATAGAAATAATTCCTATAGGGATTTAAGCTCCTTAATCTTGAACTGCCTAACATGAAAGCCTGTTTTTGCGTGCATTTGCTGTTTAAGTGTGGAGGCTAACTTGAGCCTTTAATTGCCTATTTGTGAAGTCCAACGTGTTTTGTATGTCGCCTAGTTTTGACATTTTCTGAGCAACCTAAGTAAATTATAGAACCATCCAAAATAGAGGTCCAATGCCTCCTGGATCATAGGTACGGGACGAGCAATGCACGCATAAGGTACGACCTATAATTGAACTAGTGTGCTTTAGGTAACAACTTAAAGATAGTAATCGGGTAGCAGGAGATGATAGTCTGTGCCCGCTGAATAATATGAGTAACACCCATCTCGAGGGAGTTACGAAGTATTATTTATGTTGCACGTGGTGATACTTTAGGCTAAAAAACATAGGACCCCCATCTTATTTCCCTTTTATTTTTCAAGTGTTTGTACTCATTTACTCAAAGTCTTTTATTTCTCAAACTTCTTTCTCTCTATATCTTCGTTTATCCGACTAATTCATATAATTCATGTTTGGCCGGGACCCACAGTTGTGGACCTCAAAGAGTGCCTAACACCTTCTCTTCGAGGTAATTTCGAGCCCTTACCCGATCTTTGGTGATGCAAACTAGTTGAACCTGAGTCATTTGCAAATAGGTGCCCTAACTCACCTTTAATACCCTCCTTAAAAGAGTTTTCACATGTAGAAGCCCGATTTCGCGAGAAAAAGGGGCGCGACATCATGGAGACTCTCCTAGGGAACTTTAGGCTCTTACCATTGCAAATTTGGCTTTTATGAATTAGTCTTGTTTGATAAATGTGCTTCCTTCTTCTTTTTGTTTACTGCTACATGCACACCCCGCTCCTATTTTCCTGTTATTTGTCTAATTCATTGTTGCATGCACATCCCTCCCCTATCCTCCCTTTATTTGAATTCGTGGTAATATGCAAATCCCTTCCCCTCTCCACCCTTCCTTGCTCAAATTGGCTATAACATGCGTATCCCTTTCCCTAGTCGTACTTATTTTCTCTAAGTTGCTCTTTTACTGGTTTTAAAATTGCTACATCATGTCTCCCCCACCCCCACTCCCTTTCTTACTTTATCGTATTCTCCATATTATAGGAACTAACTTCTTCCTTGTTTTTCCTTTCTTTCTTTTTATGTCTTTTATGTTTCATCTCAATACTCAATTTATTGCTTTCACGTGTTTTATCATGAAAATACTTGACAATGTGTTATTCATTTTCGCATAAAGCATGCTCCACACCATATTTCACTCGTGCTCAATTAATACCATATCGGCGCTTGATGAGTGTCCGCACTCTTCCGAAATTACCCTTTTTTAGATTTAAATTTGGAAAGGCTTATTTGCGGTCTAGTTGATAAGCAGTGCAGTCGACGGTTCCCTGCCTTTTCCTCTCAAGTTTTCCACTTGAGGGTACCAGTCTAGACCTTTCTAGAAGCCCCACCTCAATTTCAACTGTGCATGCATCATGTCAAACCTAGTGTAGGTTAGAACGCTGTCCGCGTGATAATCCGCTAAGACAAGCTTTGTCCAAAGTCCGACGGGATTTCCATAATCCCAATGGACACCATCACTTTATGTTCATTATTTGGAGAAAACATGCCGGTATGTTGATCATTAATGTGTAAATAGTCAGATCTGGAGGGGGAAAGGGCTGACTCTATTTGTCTTGCGAAAAATGAGGCACGAAGTCCCCAGGTTCGGCATGGTTCAAAAAATCCCACCTTTGGTACTTGATTGGTGGAAGAACCTCTCACCTAGTGACAAGAATCATGTAAGAAGGGTCCTTGGAAACTTACCCTCCTTGTTGCTATATTTTGGGATGAGAAGAGAGATGTCTTCTGCTTTAGGAATATAGAGATGACTCCTCTCTTAGAGGAAATAAGAGGCTTCACTGGGCTTCTATGGGATAGCCTTGGTTTATTGGTACCAGAAAACGGTACTCCCCGAGGTTTCTTGAAAATGATGGGTTTCAAGAAAAACGATGAGTTACTCTGTCTGAAGAAATAATACATACCATTTGAGTTCCTTTATGAACGTTACGGGCATAACAAGTCATATCGCCTTCACCATGATGAACTTGCCATTACTTTTTTGGCTTGGACATACAACATGATTTTTGTATTCATTGTCTGTTTGTTGGGGATGCTGATATTTCCAATGAAAGAGGATAGGATCGACACTTGCCTGGCCATGTTCGTTAGGACTCCAATGTAGGGAATTGAGGGACAAACTTACACCATCATTCCTATGATCCTTGCTGAGATGTATCGAGCTCTAGATTGGTGCAAAAAAGGGTTTGGGCATTTCGAGTGTTGTAATTTGTTGCTGCAGGTACTGTTATTAGAACATTTCCAGAGAGGTGAATATCGTCAAGAGCTTCTGCGAAGACTACTATATAATCATATAACCTACCATCATCCGAAAAGAATGACCTTTATTCCAAATAGGTTTGCAGAACCCGGAAGTGCTGTAAGCTGGGTGCGTTTCTTCAGCAGCTTGACTGCCGAAAAGGTACATTGGGTTTTCAAATGATTCCCTAGTGGAGAGTTCATCATCAGGTCAAGAGAAACCACTCATCTAGTATTGATCTGGTTAAGAGTAATCTATCCTTATGCTTCTATAAGGGTAATGAGGCAAGCGGGGAGAAAGCAGGTTATACCTCGGGTTTCCAACATGGTCCAGTACAAAGCAGACTTTAAGGGGAACACCATTCCATTCAAATTCGAGGCATATCATATGTGGAATCAAAAGGTCATTGTGGAGGAAGATACCATCGATCCAGACAGGTATCATGCCGGCCATGTGTACTTCTACCCATCATGGTTGGTAGATGATATAGCGGGAGATGTCAAGACAGGGATTAATCTGAAAAATAGGATTATAGACGATGTTGCTGAAGCACAAGTCAAATGCAGAATGTTGCGCAAGACGGTTTTTGAGTCTGAAGCTAGGCAGTTGGAACAACATAAAGTGGACATGGAAGTAATCAACGAATGGAAAGAAATCGCTACTAAATCAACAGAGAGGTTGGAATATTTGGAGCAAGGGTTGATGGAGCTTGAGGGGAAGATGAGGAAAAGGATCTTCAGGTTGTCAAAATGCAGAAGGCAATGAAGGAGGGCATCTATCAAGGGCTTATCTGCTGTTGGACATGCGCGACCTAGGGAACCTGATTGATGGAGCCAAGAAGGCCAAGCATGAAGAAGGTCCCTCTGGGACCAAATAGATTAGGAAACAATATTTTACTGCTTTCTAGATATGATTAGACTTTAGTTGTAATAAGGCGAATGCCATTAGTAACTCTTTTCTCATTATTGTCGTTTTAGTAGAGATTTGTAACATTTCCACATTAACGAAATGATGCAATTATTGGAATCAGTTTTCTCCAAATCTGTGTGTCGCTTAGGCCTACCTCGGGCACAACGAGGTCCCTCATATTAGGAAGCGAATTTATTACATAATTTTGCAATACATGTTTAAATATCGCAAACATTTATCACGCCCAACTATGCCATATAAAAAGGACAAAGTGGTCATTGCAAATATAATCCGGGTATTTTGCCCAGAGTCGAATTGCACAGGAAATTAACCTATCAATTACTTTTTTCAGACTCATTGAATTCTCCGTAATCAACTTCCCAGATGTTTTGAATAACAAATGGTGATATTTATACTAACTATGACTGAATAAAATTAATTAAACTAAGAGCTAACTATGACTGAGTTGTAAACAAATAAGAGAAGGATCGAAGGTTGTGATTTCCCCTATTGATGAAATCCCTTCCTGTTATGTGTCATATAGATTTGCCTAATCTTCTCTATCGATCATGAGCACTCTTACTACCGTAAATCTCTCCCCGAGTAATTACGAAAATTTACTAGACGTGCTCTCCCGAGTTATGCTAGCTGGCTTTTATTACAGCTCACTTAGATCGTACCCAAGGTTTTGTTATCCCTAATCCCACCTTTAAACCCTCAGTTATTGATTCCTCATATACTTTGGGAGTGGTATTTTTCTACAACTACATAAATATGCACTCTCTCTCGAGTAATACATAAAGTTAATTGAGGATCCTATCAATTAACTACAACAGAAACGTAGTTGAAAAAATAGAGATTAAACTGGGCAATCTATATTAACACAACAAGAAGTTCATCCTTAAAGAGGTTCCATCAAAATCTTAGACTAAATAATTTAGCTACTCATAATTGTTTTCATAATAACAACAGCAAAATTCATCATGAATGATAAAAACAAAAGGAAGAAAGGTAGAACTCGATCCCGAATTTTCCTCCTTGCCTCTTCTTTCCTTGAACAAAACTATAAAAACCTTGATATCCTCTTTTTAGGCGAGCTGGACCTCTTATAGGTTAAGTGGAATTTCCCCCGAACTTCCAAGTTTACCCCTAAAATTACCGCGTTTCGGAGTGACTAGTGCGGCCACGCATGGGCCGCGTTAATTGTGTTTTACACTGTCGCTGCTTCCTGGAATAGTGCGGCCGCGCTAAGACCGTGCTTAGGCCACGCTAATCGACTTCAACACTGCCCAGGTTCTTCTGCTCTAGTGTGGCCGCGCTAAGGCCGCGCTTGGCCCATGCTAGAGTGGATAAGCTATTTATCTGTTCTTTTCTTTCTTCTTTCACACGCACTCAACTCCGAGGGGCTTTCCTTGCTTTAATTTAGCTCCAAACACTGTCCTATGTCCTCATAATCACGACTTGATCCTGCAAAACATAAAATTCACAATTAGAGCCATTTTTCCATCATTTAACCTTCCTAAAACAATGAAGCATAGTAAAGTTAGGGCATAAATGATTGCTAAACTACATGAATCTAGCCTATTATCAACACCCCGCACTTAAATCATTGCTTGTCCCCGAGAAATCCACCATACTCTGCAGAGGTTCCTTCACTAAGCACCCCCCCAATGTGTCACACCAAGAACATATCACAAAAGTTGCGCCTAGTAGTGTAACATCTTTGCCTCAATACTTGACTCTCACGTGCTGTGCAATATTCATACTTACTCAACTTACTCCATACAGAGATCAAGACTTACCTTTCCTTCATGAATCAAGTGCCCTCACATCACACAAGAGAGTAGTTCCACAAGTAATAACATTAAGAATAATTAGGAACTTAGATAGACAAAATTCACTCACTCTCATAAAGAACATTCATATGCCAAAAAGATGCACCATAGGCTTGCACGTAGTGCACCACTCTACTAATCGAGCTCATTCAGTCTAAGATCAATTAGGACTTCATTTGGTTGTAATGTAGGCGAAGGGATGAGTAGGATATATTTGGATATAGTGACTAACCTCCCTAAGCACTTTAATACAATTACTTTCACTTTCAGCACCGTACTATGTCAGACCAGACATTCTACCACACTTCTATTTATAATACCCCAGACTGCTTTAGGTACAGTTGTATCAAGTCACCACTTATCAAGGACTTCATTTATTTATTCTTTTATCTAATTTTTTTTCATTTAAGTGGCACTTATCATTTTGTTTTCTTTTTCAAAACACTGCACCTTTCTCCCTATTTCGTTGGTTCCACTCAAAATCCAAACCACCCACCCCACACTTTAACTTTTACATATTTCATAACAACTTAAGTGCTTATGGGAGGTAAAGAGGTTCAAATATATGGACCATTCAAACAATTGGGTAAGGCTTGTAATGTGGTTGCCAAAGAACATGCTTATAGGCTCAACGTAGTTGACTACGATATATCCCATTTAGGTGGGTATACTTTATATATCTATCTTTACAAAGAAATGCCTATATCACTTTTAAGACTGAAAGCCACTACTTCTCTTTGCAAACACACATGGCAAGTTTTAGGCATCAAATGCAGAGCATAGAATATAATACAACTCGCACACATATGGCACATGACTCACTCCAGATTGGCTAATCAAAACACTCTCGTTTGAGTACTCAAGTCAGTTACAAACATACAATTTAAGGCACTCTAACCAGAATCAACAACTGAGACTAAGCGTCACACTCTAGTGTCTACTGTGTTCAGGTGTAACAACGCTAAGAGATTCTCTTCCTATCTCAGCTCATAGACCATAAGTACCAACTAAAAATTAAAAACACAATAAACGAAAAATAGCTACATCCGGTTCAAGCAAAACCCTTAGAAAAGATCCGCGGCCCAAAGAAAACCAAGGGGGAGTTACTACAATACCTAGAGCAGAAAATCTTTTTGGTATTTTCTTTAGACTTACTTCCCTCAAGAAAACTATCTAGGAGATCTGTCGTCAGGAAGAGTCTAACATATTTCTATTTTTTTTAACGGTCGACTTAGACCCTTAAGAACCCCGTCAAATGAGATCCGTCGTCGGGACAAGTCGACTCATATAATTAAACTGCTACTCAAAACCAAAAAAAACAAAAGAAAACAAAACCCAAAAGAAAACAAAAGGAAACATATAACAATTACATTCCTACATATATACACATACAATGAAGTAACCCTCACCCCACACTTAAAAGGAAGACATGTCCTCATGGCATTCAAAATAAATAAATGTGAGGTAAAGGAACTTCCCTGATGGATCAATCTTGATCGGAGACCATCCCCGGGTCCAGATGACATGCACGACCCAGAGCTCGCAGTCAGCCCATGATTTTCTTCTCTGATTTAACCTGATGGGTAGCCACCGAGGTACGTAACCCTGCCAGATCTTGCTCCAAATTGTCTAACCTCCGACTCTGACTGACCCTAGGCGGTCCCGATACGTCGGCAACATGCTCATGAGCGGGAAACTCATCGCCCACTTCTACCTGCTCCTCCTCCTCCTCCTCATCCTCCTTAGGGGAATCCTCCCTATTAGCACCACCAGCCGCCACAGGATCCTTCCCAGTAGTTACCTTGTCTGCTCGAAAGGCGGCCTCTTTTGGCACTTTGCCATCTACCCTCAAATTTTCCGGCACCTAAGCTGCACAGCATAATCTAGTAACAAGGGAAGGGAAGAAGAAGACATACCTCTTGATGGGACATCGAGTGAACATCTCCTCTTGAATGAGCTTGTCCACGTCAAATTCGTGGCCATTCATGAAACACCAGATCAAGCAAGCACGAGGAGCATTCACTTCTGTGGTGTTGTGGGATGGGATCAGGCGGTTGTTGATGAGATATAACTAGCACTTCCCTTCAAAGGTTAGTGCCGACGACTTGAATTTCTCCCCGTATTGCGTCCACGCAATCTCTTTTCTAGGTGCACAGATAGTTGGAAAGAACGTCTCCCACTGAGTGCAGCGTCTACCATACGCCTCATAGAAGTCTTCCATCTCTGCCAGGGGACCTGGCAACCTGTAGACTCTCCTAATAGCTTCCACAGAGGCGTCAACAGTCCTCATTCGCACGGTGACCACATCATTCCTATGCTCCAAAATGTTTGCATAAAATTCCCACCAACGCATTGGCTTCGTCTGTCTCTTCAAAGAAAACATCCAACCTACGCCGGAGCAGCTCATTGTAAATGTTTGGACAGTCATACTGGAGGGACGCTATGTCCATGCCCCATTCTGGTATTGGATTCTTTGATTCCTTATCAACAAACCGTGCCTGAGCTTCATCAGAGACGAACTTGTTGCTATCATAAGAACGAGCATCAGTTGACGCTCGTGCTCTAGATGATTCCACTTGTCCGCTGGAGGAAGGGCCGGTGGCTTGGCGCTTTCTGGGGTGTGCCATATTACCTAAAATAAGGAACATCATTAGCACAATACAAACGAGGTGACCCAACTGTGGTTACTCCGACTTCACCCTTACAATTGGTCACAATTATCATTGACACTCATTGTGGCATTTTAACAAACAGGTTATGGGGATCATTCACCGAAGCCCCCAATGAACCATGTTATAACCCAATTTCCACCACAATTGCACCAAATTCACCCAAATACGTTAAGGGTTACAACTACACAGATTCCACCACCCACAAGCAACTAAGTATACACTACAAATTACTTCTAAAGAAATAAGAAAAATTACTACCTAAACAAGAATTCAAAAGAAAAACTAACAAAAATATGGAAAAAGAAAATCTTACCTGGGGTAGGAGAAGAGTGTGAGAATTGAATAAGAGTGGTGGGAGATTAGGTTGAACCTTGGGAAGATTGGGGCTGTGGTTATTTCTTTGGGGAGGGTGAATGAGATTTTGAGGGAGTAGTGAAGGAGAGGAAGAGTTTTAGGGGAGGGGAGTCGTGGGGAGGGGAGGAGGTGTTTTAGTGGGAATAGGAGAAGGGGGTTAGGGTTGGGGGAATAAGAAATAAGCTAAAAAATGAAAATAAAAAAAAAAAAAAAAAATTTAAAAATTAAACTAACTAAGACAAACCTGTCTGGTGACCTAACAAGTGCAGTCCTAGCGTGGTTCGAGCGTGGCCGTGCTTGTGAGGTAGACTGCTGGGCGATATGCACGGTCGTAGTGCGACCGCACTTGTGAGCTGTAGCACGAGGCAGATTGAACCTTGATATGCGCAGCCGGAGTGCAGTCGTAGCGCGCCCGCGCATGTTGCGAATGATAGAGGCAGTAACTTGCAGATTAGCGCGACCCTGAGCGCGATGGAAGCACGACCGCGCTTGTAGCATCGAGATGAGTCAGAATGAAACCCAATTAGCATGGCCCTTAGCACGGTCGTATCGCGGCCGCGCTACCTGGGGGCAGAACACTTACCGTTTTGTGCGGCCTGAGTGCGGGCATAACGCGACCGCGTACTTGGCATCGACTTTTTGCCCTCTTTTTTAACTTTTTACTCACATTGGCCTGAATTATCATTCCCCTGAGCTCACCTGCATGTGTTAGTACTTAAAAACAGTCAAATACAGTTCTAACTACGCTATATTCACTACACGTTGGGTTGCCTACCAACCAGTGCCTTAGTTAATGTCGTGGCACGACAATTGCAACAAGTCAATGGGTTGCCTTCCATACAACGCCTGATTTAACGTCGCGGCACGATGCAGATGAGCGTATTTAAGGCTCGCTCGACTTCTGAGGTTCAGTCAGATGTATCAGTGTCACTTCCTTGGTTTCATCTATGCCCACATACGGTTTCAATCTATGCCCCTTGACTCTAAATGCGTGGGAATCTTTTTCTGAAGCAATCTCTATGGCACCTGAAGGGAGCACGTCGACCACACAAAATGTCCCAGACCATCGTGACTTGAGTTTACCCGGAAATAGCCTTAATCTTGAATTATAAAGCAACACCATATCTCCGGGTTTGAAGTTTCGCTCAGCAATGTTGTTATCGTGCAACCTCTTCATTCTCTACTTGTACAACCTCGTGCTCTCGAAAGGAAGATATCATAACTCATCTAGCTCATGCAATTCTGTGACTCTATTTGTGCCCGCAGCCTCAATGCCCAGATTTAGCTGTTTTAATGCCCACAAAGCTCTATGTTCTAGTTCCACTGGCAAGTGACAGGCCTTCCCGAACACCAACTTATATGGTGACGTACAAATTGGTGTTTTGAAAGCGGTTCTGTAGGCCCAGAGTGCATCATCTAGCTTTTTCGTCAAATCAGTTCTTGTGGCGTTCACAATTTTAGTCAGCACACTCTTTATTTCTCTATTCGACACTTTGACATGTCCACTGGTCTGAGGATGGTATGGGGTTTCCACCTTGTGGCGCATATCGTACTTTGCTAGCAATTTCTCGAAGGCTCGATTGTATAAGTGAGTGCCTCCGTCACTGATAATTGCTCTCGGGATCCCAAAACGGGTGAATATATTCTTCTTCAAAAACCCAACCACCACTTTTGCATCATTGGTGGGGAGAGCTGCAGCTTCCACCCATTTGGACACATAATCTATAGCAACAAGTATGGATTTATTGCCATAGGAGCTAACGAAGGAGCCCATGAAGTCTATCCCCCATACATCGAACACTTTAACCTCTTGAATTGCGTTCATGGGCATCTCATGGCGATGGGAGATGTTCCCGGTTCGCTGACATTCATCACAGCCCTTCACCCATTGATGTACATCCTTAAACACAGTTGTCCAGTAGAACCCGGCTTTTAGAACTTTTGCTGCCGTCCTGACTCCTCCAAAATGTCCGCCACATGCCGATGCATGACATGCATGTAAAATAGAAGATTGTTCTATCTCGGGGACACACCTCCGGATCATATTGTCAACAAAAATTCTAAATAGATAAGGTTCATCCCAGTAATACATGCGGCCCTCACGGTAAAACTTTTTCTTTTGCACAGAGGAAAGGTCATAGGGGACTATACCACTTGCCGGGTAATTTTCATTGTCTGTATACCATGACACTTCCTCAAGGCCTGTAGTGAGTATCTGCTTGTATGGAAAGGTTTCCAGAATATCCTCTGCCTCAACTGAGTTTTTAGCTCCTTCAAGTCGCGATAGATGATTAGCGTCTTGGTTTTCCGTGCCCTTACGGTCAGGAATCTCCAGGTCGAACTCTTGCAGTAGCAGCATCCAATGAATCAGGCGCGGTTTGGACTCCTTATTTTCAATCATGTACCTGAGAGCAGCATGATCAGTATATACAATTACCTTAGATTCAATCAGGTATGATCTGAACTTGTCGAATGCGAACACCACAACCAGCATCTCCTTTTCAGTCACAGTGTAGTTCAGTTGGGCTCCACTCAACATTCTAATTGCGTAGTAAATTAGGTGCATTATCTTGTCTTTATGCTGTCCTAGCGCTGCTCCCACTGCATAGTCACTAGCGTCACACATGAGTTCAAACAATTGCTCCCAGTCGGGGAAAAAAAAGATGGGTGCTGTGACTAGCCTCTTTTTCAACTCCTCGAATGCTACCGTGCAATCATCATCAAATATGAAAGGGTGATCTTTTTCTAACAACTTACACAGATGGTTGGCAATTTTTGTGAAGTCTTTGATGAATCTCCCGTATAAACCGGCATGCCCGAGGAAGCTCCTGATTGCTTTGACCGATGTGGGAGCTGGAAGCTTTGCTATCACATCGACTTTCGCCCGATCCACCTCGATTACCTTGTTTGATACCAGGTTTCCCAAGACTATACCCTCTTGTACCATGAAATGGAACTTTTCCCAATTGAGTACAAGGTTAGTCTAGATACACCTTTTCAACACTCAGGTCAAATTTGTAAGGCACTCATGGAATGAGTTTCCCACCACTGAGAAATCATCCATGAACACCTCCATTTTATCTACGACCATGTCAGTGAATAGGTCCATCATTCACCTTTGGAATGTGGCGGGGGCATTGCATAGGCCAAAGGGCATCCTCCGGAAGGAAAAAATCCCATATGGACATGTGAACGAGGTCTTCTCTCTGTCCTCTGGTGCAAGGGAGGTTTTGTTATACCCTAAGTACCCATCCAGAAAACAGAAGTGGGACCTCTCTGCCAGTGTGTCAAGCATCTGATCAATGAAGGGAAGTGGGAAGTGGTCTTTCCGGGTGGCCAAATTCAATTTCCTATAGTCCATACAAATTCTCAAGCCTGTGACGGTTCTTGTAGAGATCAGCTCATTGTTGTCATTTTTTACCACCGTCATACCCCCTTTCTTAGGAAAACATTGCACCGGGCTAACCCAGTTGCTGTTAGAGATAGGGAAAACGATTCCCTCATCTAACCACTTAATAATCTCCTTCTTCACCACTTCCTTCATATTGGGGTTTAGCCTTCTTTGGTGTTCCCTGGAAAGTTTGTGCCCCTCTTCCAGCAGAATTTTATGCATACAATATGCCGGGCTGCTCCCCTTAATGTCTGCCATGGTCCACCCAATGGTAGTCTTGCACTCTGTGAGTACCTGCAAAAGTTGTTGTGCCTGCACATCTAACAAACTAGATGAGATAATAACAGGTAATGTTGAGTCAGGTCCTAGGAACGCATACCTGAGATGGGTGGGCAATGGCTTCAACTCTAGCTTTGGTGGTTCTTCTATGTATGGCTTGGTTGGAGGGGTTTCTCTTTTTTCTAAGTGCAGGGGCTTAAATTCAAGTGATCTCTTCCAAAAGCCTTTGCCCTCAAGAGCCAACACCCATTCTGCCAATTCTTCCCCATTCACCTCATCTAAATTCATAAGACATGAAACAAGAGGATCCTCAATAGTCATGGTCTCATCATCCTTTTCCAGGATTACATCCACCACATCAATAGGAGAACAATTGGAGAATTCACTTGGTCGCCTCATAGATTTCTGCACGTTGAATATTATCTCCTCATCGTTCAACCTCATCTTGAGCTCCCCAGTTTCACAATCAGGGAGAGCTCGCCCTGTGGCCAAGAACGGCCTTCCCAAAATTATGGGAATTTCTTCATCCACCCTACAATCAAGAATTACAAAATCTGCAGGGTACATAAATTTCCCTCCTGCACCAATACGTCATCCAGAATACTTGAGGGCCTTTTCGTAGTTCTGTCGGCCAGTTGCAACAACATAGATGTCGTCCGCCACCGGTAAGCACAGCTAATTGAGGATCCTATCAATTAACTACAACAGAAACATAGTTGAACAAATGGAGATTAATCTGGGAAAACTCTATTAACACAATAAGAAGTTCATCCTTCAAGAGGGTCCATCAAAACCTTAGACTAAATAATTTAGCTACTCATAATTGTTTTCATAATAACAACAGCAAAATTCATCATGAGTGATTAAAACAAAAGGAAGAAATGTAGAACTCGATGCCGAATTTTTCTCCTTGCCTCTTGCTTCTTCTTGCCTTGAACAAAACTATAAAAACCTTGATATCCTCTTTTTGGGCGAACTGGACCTCTTATAGGTTAAGTGGAATTGCCCCCAAACTTCTAAGTTTACCCCTAAAATTACCGTTTTTCGGAGTGACTAGCGCGGCCGTGCATGGTGATACGCTTAAATTACACCTTAAAATAGTGTAAAGCGATCGATGTCAAATATAGTAACCCAACGAGCTTGGGGTCGAATCCCACAGGGAATAGGCATGAAAAGTTTACTTGAGTAGTGTGAATCTTAACTTAAATCGTATTTCTGTTCCGTTAGAATAACAAGAGTATGGTAATAGATTGGATTGTAAGTTTGTGAAATAGTAAAAAGTGTGATTAAATAAGGTTGTAATTAATTTGATTATGTAAACCAAGGTTGTGTCCCCTTAAATGAAATGTAATGTTATCAATGTTAATATGATATATTTCTAATGGAAGGTCCGTTTGATATAAAAATGATTTCTAAATGACTACCCAATATTTTCCAATAGTTGGGTAGTATTTCTCTTTATGATTTTTCCAAATATAAAAGAGTTGCAATTAAGAGTAATCAATTTATGCCAAATAAAATCCACTTATTCCTAAGCGACTCTATTAAACAAGGTTTAAAGCCTTGAGTCTTTGATATTTACTTCTATCAAATCCTAACTCACTTTTTCATGTAAAGAAAGAATATAATGGTACTTGTTAATGTTTGCAACCACCAACAATAAATGAAGAATGAGGAGTAAATAAATATCAACCAACCATTATACATATATTCAATGTTAAACACCCATTGGCATTACACCCATTTAGGGTCCACAACCTTAGAATTTAAAGTTAGCTACACATGCTAAAATACAAAAAGAAGAGAATATTAAATGTCATAGTGCTTACAAAAGTGCAAGATTCTTCAGTTTCAAAGCTTCCAAAAGATGGTACTATTCAAAGTTTGGATTGTAGCTCCTTTTCCAGAACAGATTCCCCCACAAAACCCCAATAAATCTATTTATAGTGGGCTAAAATTCGGGGCCAATTTCGGACAAAAATGCCGTTCCAGATCAAATATGCAACCGCATTTCTATCACATAACAGATATGCGGTCCGCATTCTCTTCAAGTCCACCGCATCTTTGAAACCCTAGGTTTCAGGAAGTCTTCGCATTCTGGTTATGCGGTTTGCATTGTTGATATGCGACCACATAGTTTCATCGCATTTATGATCTCAGCCACTTCTACAGAAGGTTTGCGATCGATTATGCGGCCCGCAAACCTGTTATGCGGTCGCATAATGGACCACATTTCTTTCACTTGGATTTGGCCAAACTAACTGTTCGACTTTGCGGTTCCCCTGAGCATTATGCGGTCTGCATGTTGGATTTGCGGTCCACATTTTCAACTCTGCGGTCGCATTTTTCCTCTTTCTTGTCCTTTTGCGGCTTTTTGATTCCATTTCCATGTTCTTGGGTCCTCAAGCCTCATGTACTGCAAAACATCAAAATTACATAAGTATAAAAGACAATTGCATTTAACGATCTAAATTCTAAGCAATTGGTATTAAATGTGCCAAAATTCTCTGGCACATCACATGGGCCGCGCTAATTGCGTTTTACACTGTCGCTTTTTCCTGGACTAGCGTAGCCGCGCTAAGACCATGCTTGGGCTACGCTAATCGACTTTAACACTGCCCAGGATCTTCTGCTTTAGCGTGGCCACGCTAAGGCCACGCTTGGCCCACGCTAGAGTGGATCAACTATTTATCTCTTCTTTTGTTTCTTCTTTCACACGCACTCAACTCCGAGAGTTTTTCCTTGCTTTAATTTAGCTCCAAACACTGTCCTATGTCCTCATAATCACGACTTGCTTCTGCAAAACATAAAATTCAAAATTAGAGCCATTTTTTCATCATCTAACCTTCCTAGAATAGTGAAGCATAGTAAAGTTAGGGCATAAATGATTGCTAAACTACATGAATCTAGCCTATTATCAACCCTTCTAATACTCCTTACTGACTTGGTTACCTTTTGTTTTTATTTTCTTTTGTTTATTCCCATTCCCTAAGGTTGGTTCGTGCATACTGGCATCATCAACATATCATACCAGATCCAGAGGTCCTTCACCTCATCCTCCGCCAAGTGATCCCAAGAACAAAGGAAAAGCCAAAATGGACGATATGAGTGGTATCAGGAAAGACAATGCTACCTATGTAGAGAATATCGAAACTTTGGATGGTCGGATTACTACGGAACAAAATCATTTGGTCGCGAACCTTTCCCTCACCCTAAATGTTCCTGAAATTAACCAACAGAACGCCCAAAACCCGGAACCTCCTCAGAATACACTAAACCAACACCCGCAAAATCCTCCCGCACCTCATCAATATGCCACACCTCCTCAAAATCCTAATCCTCCACCAGTACCTACCCCTCCAAAACATCATCACCATCTAACGTATTATCTACAAACCACTACCTATCACACTCCTCAAGACACACCACAAACTACCCCTAATCCCCGAAACTCAACCAATGACCACAACTATGCCCAGATTCCTGGAGTTCATCAAAGCAACCCCATATACGTGGAAAACTTACCCCACACCCCAAAACAGACCCTATACATACCTGAATCCGCTGAGAAAGACCTGCTCATCAAGAACATGGCGGAAGAACTCAAGAAACTTACTGGTATAATTCAAAGTGTCGAAGGGGGAAAAGGCATCGTGGGTTTAAATTATGAGGATTTGTGTATTCAGCCAGATGTATAACTTCTAGAGGGTTACAAACCTCCTAAGTTCGAAATGTTCGACGGGACTGGAGATCTAAAAGTGCACTTGAGAAAGTATTGTGACAAGCTTGTAGGAGTTGGCAAGGATGAAAGAATCCGCATGAAGTTGTTCATGAGTCTCACTGGAGACACCCTATCTTGGTACATCACTCAAAACCCAAAGAAATGGGTTAATTGGGTGAGCATGGCGTTAGATTTTATGGACTGGTTCAGGTTTAACACAGAAAACACACCAGACATTTTCTACATTCAGAATCTTA
Organism: Nicotiana knightiana; assembly: GCA_005239525.1. Classification (NCBI taxonomy): domain Eukaryota; kingdom Viridiplantae; phylum Streptophyta; class Magnoliopsida; order Solanales; family Solanaceae; genus Nicotiana; species Nicotiana knightiana. The sequence goes on along the minus strand of ML377216.1, from coordinate 83,112 downwards.
AGAAGAAGCCAACGGGAACTTTCCGCGAGTATGCTACTCGATGGAGGTCTGAAGCTACAAAAGTAAGGCCAACACTAGAAGAAGAACATATGGATAAGTTCTTCGTCCGAGCTCAGGATCCATAATACTACGAGAGACTGATGGTTCTTGAAAACCATAAATTTTCCGACACCATCAAATTGGGAGAGACCAAAGGCTGCCGGTTATGTCATTTCTATTCCCGGTGTTGCTATGGAAAACTCCTGCAAATGGATTAATCCAAATAAGACATGTGCCTATCACTCAGGCATGAATGGTTATACTATTGATGAATGTCGCACTTTGAAGGATAAGATTCAGACATTGATTGACACCAAAATTATACAGGCAAATGAGGCTGCACCCAATGTCCGTAACAATCCTCTCCCGAATCACAAGGGTGAAGGGGTAAATATGATATAGACCGATGAATAATGGGATCCGGAAGGGTCCATTGGACTCATTCGAGAAGGGGATAATCCTAAAATATCTCCAGTAACTCTCACACCTATCGTGGTACAAACTCAGGCACCGATTGAGGTTGAGGTAGCCGCACCAACTCCTTTTGAGGTTGAAGTGACCACACCCTCGGCCGCACCAACTCCATTTGAGGTTGAATTGACAATACCCTTCATCGTGACGGTAGCACCTACACCGTCCTTTAAGTCTAATACTATACCCTGGGACTATGTTGCATAAGAAAGAAGGAATGAAAAAGAAAAAATGGAGGAAACAGGTGCAACACAAGGTATGACCAGAACTGGTAGGATTTATACACCCGAGCATTTGGGAAAAACAAGCAAAGAAGCCACCTGTCATTGAGGTCAACCCAGATGATCTCTAGAGGAAGGTGCATGCGAGAGAATATTTTGTGGTTGATCACCTGAACAAAACCCCTGCTCAAATATCCATTTTATCAATGCTGCAGAACTCCGAGGCGCATAGGAATGACTTGATGAAGGTGTTGAATGAAGCCTATATACCAATAACATTACCAGTTGAGAGATGGCCAACATGGTAGGGCAAGTGTTGGAAAGCCAAAAAATCACTTTTCACGAAGAGGAGCTACCGCCGGAAGGACTGAGTCACAACAGGGCACTGCATATCACAGTGCAGTTTGAGGACAAATTCATTGCTAGAGTCCTGATAGACGGGGGTTCAAGTCTCAACATCTGTCCGCTAACTAGTTTTAAAAGGTTGGGTAAATGCCTGCATGAGATATAAGCAGGGAGTATGAATGTGAAAGCATTTGATGGGTCTCAAAGGGACACAATTGGGGAGACCAACCTCAGCCTACATATGGGCCCATCGTGGTTCGATGTTAAGTTTCAAGTGTTAGATATATCCGCTACATACAATCTGTTGTTGGGACGCCTTAGATAAATGCCGCTGGGGCCGTATCTTCTACTCTACATCATGCTGTGAAGTTTGAGTGGAACCATCAGGAAGTGATCATCCACGGGGAAGAAAGTAATCCCATTTATACCATTCAGACTGTTACAATCCTCGAGAATATACGGAAGTTGGGTGGAGAAACATACCATTGCATCGAGCGTGTCAACGCAATTGAGAAAAATAAATGGTGAAGCAGTAAGAGAAAAAGCATATTGGCATGGACATGGTATGAACCAGGCAGGGGTCTAGAATCTCCAGGGTATCATCAAACCAATACCGGCAAAGTGTCACTGTATACGGTTAAAATCGGAGAGCCTAATTTTATGATCATTATGGCACTCCAAAGCCCGTCTTCAGAAGGCTCGAAGCAGTTCGAGTTTTGACATCGAGGAAGCATGTCGAGGATTCTCCGCGCTTGACTTCAAGGTTGTGTAAATCGAAGACCATCATGAAAAAGTGGGAAATTCCCAAAAGGCACGTGGTTAAAGCTGACCAAGTCCGCAAAAATAGTACAAGTCCGTATCGTGGCATTAAATGGCTGTACCAACCGTTTATCTTTGTAATAATTATACATGTACTGTATTGGGATATCTCCTCTTAAATAAAGGGGACCCATGTCATTTTGTAACACACATGAAATTCAATACAAGAACAAGAACATTCTCTGCTCTCTAACTCAAACATTCTCTACAATTGTTCCATTGATTCGTTGCCTTTCATTTATTGAGTTCATTAATTGTTCTTCATTTACTGCTCATTATTGATCATCAAGAGGCCTTATTCGAGGCCTTCAATACTATTGTATCTTCATCGATCTCCCTCTGTCAAGCCCTCGACCTCGACCTGGAGGCCCTATTTCGAACAAGCTCGAGAACCCATCTCATAACCGCTCGATTTGCATAACTCTATTATGATTCACTCTTGTCTCACTTTTACTACCTCTCACTTAGCATATACTTCCTAAACAACTAGTATTAAAATAGATCACATATTTTTAGAACCACAAAATCAAATATAATTGTAATTACCATTTTCATGGTAAACAGTTTGGCGCCCACCGTGGGGCTAAAAATAATAGTGATTGTTTTAGTGCTGGTTTTCTAGAAACACAAGTTATTCATTACACTTTTTCTTGTCCAAAAATCTTCAATTTTAGGTCAGAAAATGTCTAAATTAGTGAACGCACATGAAAACAACGAACCGGAGGATCATGGAGAGAACGACGCAGCTGCTTCGGGTGCCGGTGTACCACCGCAAAACCCTGAAGGGACACCAGTGCCATTCCCCATTGATGAAGGCTCACACAGCGCTCAACATTTCGATATAAGCTCTCATACAGATGGAAATGTGCGCAAAGGAGACCAGCATGAAGGTTGTAGATTCAAAAAAGTTCGTGCAAAAGCCTTTCCCATAAAGTGCGGCCCCGAAGCCCATCTCGACGAAATTCAGAGTGCCCGATCTCCCGGAGTACAACGGGACCACCGACCCCAATAAGCACATTACTGCTTACACTTGTGCTATGAAAGGGAACAGCCTAAAATATGACGTGATTGAATCCGTCTTATTGAAATTTTTTTGGAGAAACACTGTCCAAAGGGGCCATGATGTAGTATTATAACCTGCCCCGAACTCGATAGATTCATTTTCCATGATGGCATACTCTTTTGTGAAGGCACATGTTGGTGCTATCAAGGTCTATACGAGGAAGTCTGACGTCTTCAAAATCAAACAAAGAGAGAATGAGATGTTAAGGGAGTTTGTATCCCGCTTCCAATTCGAACGGATGGAATTACCACCGGTCTCCGATGATTGGGCAGTACAAGCCTTCGCTCAGGGCTTGAATTAATGAAGCTTGATAGCTTCAAAGAAGTTGAAGCAAAACTTAATCGAGTATCTCGCCATAGTTTGGGCGGATGTACACAACAAGTATCAGTCAAAGATCAGAGTCGAGGATGACCAATTGGAAGCCCCATCGGACTCGGTGTATCCCAGCAGGCTCTTAGCAAAGGAGTCGAGGCTTCCAGAAAGAGAGCCGAGGCCAAGCAAAGAAATGTATTAATTGTATATAGAAAATTGGAGAAATATCCCGAGGCGTAACATACCTCGAAGTGACAAAAGGATGGATCGAGGCCAGAATCCTCGGGGACTCATGAACAAAGCAGGGTTCGACAGGAACACAGGGCCGGTGGAGGCACCCTGACTGTCTGAGTGCAACTTCAACATTGATGTTTCAGACATCGTATCGGCCATAGGTAAAATCAAGGACACCAGGTGGCCAAGACCCGTAGTATCAGATCCTTCGCAAAGGAACCCTAACTTGATATGTGAATGTCATGGTACCTACGGTCATAGGACCGAGGATTGCAGACAACTTGGAGAAGAGGTAGCCCGACTGATAAGAAAAGGGAACCTTTGAGAGTTCCTTAGTGACCGAGCTAAAAACCAATTTCGGGAAAGAGAGGTGAACCGGAAAAATGAAACAGAAGAACCATAGCACGTCATCCAGCAAAGAGGACATCGAGGGACCCTTTTTCAAGCAAACAAAAGTATCTATCACCAATGAAAAGCGAACTCGGAGCTACATACCTAAAGATGCTCTTTTATTCAGCAAAGAGGACATCGAGACCTTGTCTCAACCTCATAATGACGCACTCGTAATTTCTTTTCTTTTGAATAAATTTCAGGTTAAATGTGTGCTCGTGGATCCAGGTAGCTCGACCAATATAATTAGGTCAAGGGTGGTAGAGCAACGCAGATTGCTCGACCAGATCGTGCCCGCCTCCCGTGTCCTCAACAGATTCAACATGGTGAGCGAGACAACGAAAGGGGAAATCATCCTCCCAGTCAGCGTGGCCGGTACAATTCAAAATACCAAGTTTCATGTCATCAAAGGTGACATGAGATACAATGCATTGCTTGGAAGGCCATGGATTCACAGTATGAGGGCGGTGCCTCCAACCCTTCATCAAATGATGAAGTTTCCTATGAACGATGGAGTAAAAACGGTGTACAGAGAGCATCACACAACAAAATAATGTTCGCAATGCACGACGTGGCACCGACACCAACGCCTTCTACATCAAAGGAGCCAAAAAATAAGCAAACAGCCGAGTAGCAATCACAATCTGCATCCTTGGATGAACAAATAAAGGACCGTGCCGAGTCCTCAGCACGAGTAACTGAAGCATATCGAGTCTTGAACACCACCACAGTTAAGGTACAATCCTCTCCCTCTTTCTTTCACATTTTACACTAACCTATGTGCGGGTGTTCGATTGAAAGGAATCAAAGCACCCTCCAGCTCGAAGGTCTTAGGTTTTAAAGCATGCGTTGCTCTCTTTTTCCCTCATGTCTAATTTTATCCCAAATGGGTTTTACCGACGAGGTTTTTAACGAGGCACAATTTATATGCTACCTAAGGAGAACTCACCAAGTATTCAAGGTTTCTCTTCGATCAACCTCAAATACTGAGGGGAATCCCCCCGAGAGATCACCTCCTTGAAGAAACTAACATATGCCAAAGAGGGTCTCGACAGGAGAACGATGTATAGGACCAAAAGGTCGAATGAACCGTGTCCACATAGAATAATCGAACCCTTGATGGTGAAAAAATGTATACTTGTGCCAAGTAATCAAAGGAGAATCTTTTATCATCAAAACACTTCGCGCCTCAAAGAAGTTTGCTATTTTCACAAGAAACGGCCCCAGGTCCAGAAATTTCTCGGACACTAGGGGACTGACACCAAAAACTCGAAGCCGTAAGACCTCAGGGCCGGCAACTTCAAGCTCATAAGCCCTCAATGAGGCACCAATATAAGCCCTCAATGAGCCAATATCGCACCTATAAGACCTCAACAAGGTATGCTCAAACTTGTAAGCCCTCAACAAGGCGACGTCAAATTTGTAAGCATAACCCCGACTCACGGACTGCCCTCGATAGTCAGCTCATCAATCTATCTAACTTGAAACCGTAAGACCTCCATCTGACAACTTCAAGATCATAAGCCCTCCATGAGGCACCAATGTAAGCCGTCCATGAGGCAATATCAGCAATGTAAGCCCTCCACGAGGCAATATCAACAACATAAGCCCTCCGTGAAGCAATATCAACAATATAAGACCTCCATGAGGAAATATCAACAATCTAAGACCTCCATGAGGAAACATCAAGTTTATAAGACCTCAATAAAACAACACCAAAAAGTTTTCTATTTTCACAAAGAACGGCTCCAAAGCCAAAAACTTTTGATGTCTCGCGGACTGTCATCGACAATCACCCCATCGAGGCATCAAAAACTTGAAGCCATAAGACCTCAGGCCCGACAACTTCGAGCTCATAAGCCCTCCATGAGGCACCAATGTAAGCCCTCCATGAGGCAGCATCAAAATTGTAAGACCTCAAGCAAGGCATGAATCGTAAGACCTCCACGAGGCAATTTTAAATCTGTAAGACCTCAATCAAGGCATGAACAAATTTGTAAGACCTTAAAAAGGTATAATCCTGATATCAAAGTCAAGGCTATATATTCAAACTTGTAAGACCCCTAAAAAGGCATACCCTCGATATAGACACCGAGGCTATCTCACTCGAGGACTAAAAGGCTACGTTCAAATACAACGACCACCGTCATAAGGCTCTGGCCAAACTAACGTGACTCGGAGACGTCCGCCTGTCGCCACAAAATCACAGGCCTCTAATTACTTCGAAAAAACTTCGAAAAAAATGGTTAAAGGTCGTACCGACCTAACGCGTAAGAGCCCAAGCCGCCAGCCACATTAAAGGTCGTACGGACCCAACATGTAAGAGCCCAAGTCGTCAGCTACATTAAAGGTCGTACCGACCCAACATGTAAGAGCCTAAGCGCCAACCTAAAGAGCCTCAGGGCCAATTTAAAAAACCTAAGGGTCGATGAGCTCGATTTGAAACCCGACTCGAAGTTTGAGCCCTAAAACGGTTAACTATAGAGCCTAAGGGCGAAATGTGTAAGAGCCCAAACGCCAGCCATATCAAAGGGTGTACCGACCCAATGCATAAGAGCCTAAGCGCCTGCCATATCAAAGGACGTACCGACCCAATGCATAAGAGCCTAAGCGCCAGCCTAAAAATCCTCAGGGCCAATCTATAACCCCAAGGGTTTCATTTCAAAGTCCATATCATCGGGCTAATTATCGACAAGAAAATCAGAAATACCAAAGAATTTTATATATATATGTGTGTTAAAAATATACATTTACAATGCTCCCACAAGAGTTTTTACAAAGGATAAGAAAGAAAAACCTAGTCTGCTCTAAAGACCAACTCCCTCGGCGGCCTACAAATATCAGCATCGGCACCAGAAAAAAAGAAAGACTTGGCGTCAATCTCATCCGCCTTGGCCTGCTTTATCTCTTCCGAGAGATCAAAGCCCCTATCATGAATCTCTTCGAGGGTCTCCGTCCCAGAGCTGCATCGAGCATACTCATTTCCCCTCATCTCTCTGTCAAAGGCTCCCCTCAGCTTAGACCGAGCATCAGCAACATCTTTTAAATAAATGGCCACTTTCTCATCGGCCTCTGATAAAACTTCTTCAGCTTCAGTCGGGGGCGTCCATGAACTCGGCCTTCATCTTTAAAAGATTAGTCTCGATCTTGGCAATCCTGCTCGTCTGAATCGAGCTACTTTCTCGAGCATTGTGAAGTTGTACCTCGAGGGCAGAAGCTTTGGCCAAACCATTCCTTTGGGCCGCAGCATGAACACCTATTTGCGCCTTCAACGCATTGCATTCGGAATTGACTTGTCCGACTTCGCCCCAAAGGTGTTCCAACGATTCTATTTTTCTCTGCAACTGAAGCACCGAATATTAGTTCTCGAAGACGGGAAAGGAAGCATGTACTCCCTGAAGATAAAGATTACCTGTTTGCTCGAGATTGGCTTCTTAGTCTCGACTTCGATGCATCTCCGATCGAAGATATATCAACTCTTTTGCTTTCTTATTGCAAAGAAGCTTGAGCGATTTCTCCTCGCCCAAATCTTCCCGCAACTTGGTCTCACAATGGAGCAGCTCAAACTTGAGCTTGTCAAAGGCCTATGAAAAAGAAACTTCAGTTCAAAAGATGAAAATACAAAATCTGAGAAGACAACAAAGTCAACGAAAACTCACCGCGGAACAGATCCGCTGAGCCTCCTCAAAAGTTGAGTGTGCGTTTACTGGCCTCGTCCCATCGGCCCCAGTTGAACCACTCTCGATGGGAATATGATCGCTCGAGACCCCACTTTATTTAGGCGGCCCTTGGCCCCGAGCGTCCCTCGAAGCACCTTCGAGGGGGGAAGCAGACGGTGGTGAAAAACTCTTGCTCCTTCCCTCTCGTGGTACCTCTCCCTCGAGCCATAGATCAAAAACCATCCTCCCGAGGAGAGTTGATGTCTACAGAATAACCAACGTATATAAGGTCCTCTTCAGCGTTGGCATCTCCTTTGTGTCTCCGGGCAGGCCCCGCCTCATTAAGAATGTCCTCATCCATCGAGGACCTTTTCCGCTTATTATCCTTGCTCGACTCCGAAGCCGACGGTCCTTCCCCCTCCTCGAAAGGGAACGATCTCACCTCGGAGAATCCACCAACGCCTGCGGCGAAGGAGTTAATACACATAAATAAAAACATTCCTCGAAAGGAAATCACATAGCACATACCGTGGTGCTTTGCTTCCGATCTTCTGCCCTTCGACAGATCCCGCCACTTATGTTCATCATAGGATGAAGAAGCTGCCAGCCTCTAAGTCCAGTACGCAAGATCAGGGATCTCTTCTAGCATCCACGGGACCGTTGGGGAAGAGAAAAAGAAACATCCTTATAAAGCATCGAGAGCAAAAGGCACTAAGGTGCAGCATAGTACTTACGTTTGAAGTTCCATTTTTGAGGGAACGATAAGAACTTTGCAGGAATGATGTTGAAGGTCCTCACTCAGAAAATCTGACTCATCCATCCTCGGTTCCGGTCCTCATCATCACTGGCAATAAAAGGCTTGGTGGATCAGCGTCGTAACACAATTAGGTCTCAACAATGCTGAGGCCGATATAATCTGATAAGGTGGCTAAGGGTAAACTCGAGCTCAGCCTTTTCAGAAAAGTAACTTATCAGCAACACTATCATCTAGAAGGACGGATGAATTTGAGCTAGAGTGACTCGATACCTTTTGCAAAATTCTAGCACAAGGCGGTCAAGGGGGCCCAATGTAAATGGGTACGTATACACATTCAGGAATCCCTCTACATAGGCCATAATATTCTCTTCCCGGGAAGGTATCCGCAGCATCACATTTTCTCCCCATCCGCAATCTCTCCTCACGGCCTCAAGGTGGTTTTTCTCTATCGATCGAATAAACCTTGACGCATGCTCTCAATGGCCTGGAGCATCGAATGGTTTCTCTAGTGCAAAGTCTTTCTTTAAAGAAAAATAACTCGAGGTTAACTCGCCATACGGCGGCGGTGTACCACTGGCCGGGCAAGAAGCAGAGGTATGGTTTCCCTCTTCTTGGGGAACGGATTTGGGCACGACAACCATAACTATTTGAAAAAAGATAAAGAGGAAGAAAACTCAAGCAATTTCGCAAGCTGAGAAAAGGAAGAGAACGTTAAAGAGAAAACTAGTTTTACAAAGCTGCAAGACCTAAACTGAAGAAGAAGCGAGTGTGTATATATATATATAGAACAAACAGTGACTATTCATCTACTTTGAGGACCAATTAATTATCACAAAGTTATTATAACTTTTGCGGAAGTGTACTGATGGGGCCACCTCGGTCACTTCACAGTCATGTCATATGAATGACACTATCATAGAGCGTTCGAGGGATCAAAACCCCCATGCCGACCTAGCCTCGGGAAGGTGTCCGATCTCGATCTATTACTGCAAGTACGGGTTACAAAGAGCTAAATTCAAAGCTTGAAGATCGACTTTTGCAAAAGCATTGCAGGGAAAATTTTGAAAGATATAAAACAAAGAGATATTTTTAGCGCTCGCCCTGGCTTCTGCAATCTCGGCAGAGAGATCAACACTTTTAGCGCTCGCTTCCTCGAAGGCTTTCCTCCTGTCTTGCAAGCGAGCATGAGAAACTTCCCTAGCCAGTTTTAGCTCGGCCTATATCTCCCTGGCCCGATCATTTGCGGCGGCAGCATCCCTTTTGTATGAAGAGATGAATTTATTAGACTCAGACTTGGCCGCAGATAATGCAGCAGCCTCCTCCTGATCACTTCGAAGAAGGTCTTCAATCGAGGATAGCTTCTCCCGAAGCATGTCTCTCTCCGAAGCCACTGCATCATTCAGCCGCGCCAGCTCAAAGATTTTGGCGTCCTTGGCCACAACATCCTCTCGGAGCTGCCCCACTAGGGTATCCTTTTGCCTAATCTGAAATATGCAAAAGATAAGCTAATTAACACCAAGTATGGAAATAAAAGATAAGATTATGGATACCAGAGTACCTGCTCGATGAAGTCGACCCTCTCTTGGAGCACCCTATCTGAGCCTGCCCGGAGGTTGATCAACTCCTCATCTTTTCGAGCGTATAAAGCCTCCAACTCAATTGACTCTGATATAATCTTCTCAAGCTCCTCTCCACGAGGAGTCAACTCATCTTGCAGCTTAGAGAAGGCTTGGTCATACAACTTCTTGACCTACAAAACAATGGAAGAAAGTTAGAAAAGCAAGAGTAGAAATTCGAAGCATAGCATATTATATCAAGAAGGTCACCTGCTTTTGAAGCCTCACGGCCTCTTCGAGAGAAAAAGGGGCATCGATATCGGTCTCCTCCTCAACACCTTCAAAGTAATACCTAAATGCGTCATCCTCTCCCTAAGAGGTCCCCAAACCAGGAGCATTCCTGTCCTGGGCATCTCGTATCTCCCCTAGAGAAAACGACGAACCCGATTAAAATTCACCTGCAACATCAACCTCCATCGAGGCTTCCACTCACCCCCAAAAAATTTCAGAAACGGGCCCCTCGAACTCACTGACGCGGTCTGTGCCATGTCCGAAGAGCGGCTTGGGAATTGCACTCGAACCCTACTCGAAGGTCTCCTCAGCACAAGGCGTGTCCGCATCAGCCGCCTTCGACTCTGCAGACATCCGCCCTGCAATTCTCGAAGAATCAACGCTTCGGTTTTCCCTTTTTACCAAAGGGCATGTATCATCATCTTCTTCCTCGGTTCGCACGCTCTCAGTGACCATCGAGGATAGGACCGTATCATCGGTCTTGGGCTTCCGAGCCTTTGATTTTTTGGATTTTGGAGACTCCGCCAGTGCCTCCTTCTTCCTTTTCTTGTCCTTAGCAGTTTTCGAAGCCTCTTCCTCACCAGGAGGGGGCGGTATCATCGACATGCCTTCCCCAAGGCCTGCACAAGCGTGATGTATCAAACTCACCACCATAGAGAATACTTACAAAGAATGAGGAAACGACAATAATGTGAGCAAATCGTGGTTCTTAGCCTGCCACCGCGTTTTCGACAAATCGCGCCAGACGCGTTTGTTGTATGGAAAAGCGGAGTCCAAAAGTTTGATCCATCTCTGAAGGTCCTGTACCACACCGGGGAACCAAACAGTGGCTACACAATCGGAATAAAATCAATCAAAAGAGAAGGAGGTCAGACCGGAAGAAGAAAAATAGGTGGTAAAACATAGTCTATATGGGGATACTTACGCTTCATATTACATTCCTCCAGGAACAACATTCTATCAGCTGGGATGATGACCGAGGTTCTAACTCTAACAAATCGGCTCATCCATCCCCGGTATTTATCCTCACAGGAAAAGAACGCCTTGGCAGATCGATGGTGCAGTTTAATTAAACCCACTCGGAAGAAATGAGGGCTATACAATCTGATCAAGTGATCGAGGGTGAAAGTCATTCCCTCGACCATGTTTGAAATTTATCGAATCATATATACAATCCTCCAGAAAGAAGGATAAATCTAACCGAGCGTCACTCAGTATTGACGACATAAGTCAAGAATCACCGGGTCTATTGGTGGAGAAGAAGAATCTACGGGGCCTAAAGTGAAGAGGTATGTATATACGCTGAGAAAACCAGCTTTATGTGTGACTATGCTTTCTTTAGCTGTGGGGATTTATACTTGCGCCGCCTCTCCCCAACGACAGTATAGTTTTACCCTCTCTGTATCGGTTACTACACTTATATACCGAGACATGGGCTCGCATCGGCCCAGTGTAGAAAGAGGTTTTTCAATGGTAAAATCGGAGACAGTGTCGAAGGGACCAGGGATGCACTGCTCGATGCTAGGAGGAGTTTTTGATTTGACCTTAGACGGGCATGATGAAGAAGTGGCTCCCTTTTTTTGAGGTACCGTTTTGGATGTTTTCTCCATAATTGCAACTGAGGTTTAAAGAAAGAAGATGAAGAAGCAAGCGCAGAAAGAGGGTGAAAGTAGAAAACAATTAGTAAAATGTTGAAGACTTGAAGATGTTGTAAAATTGTGAAAAGGAAAATGATTGAAGTACTTATAGAAGCCATTTAGGCATGCTTGAAGCGGAAAGGTCGAACCAATAGCGGTTCGTGGGCTTATCGAGAATCATGCTGACACCGACCTCTGCGCAGACTATATGTTACGTCATTTAATGTTATGATGAGACTGAAGTCATAATAGGGATATCTAAGAGACAAGAATTCAAGACCGTTTCTTATCACTTCATTCTAAGAAACGCGGGGACTATCTGTATACGGCTAAAATCGAAGAGCCCAATTTTATGATCATTATGGCACTCCAAAGCCTGTCTTCAGAAGGCTCGAAGCAGTTCGAGTTTTGACATCGAGGAAGCATGTCGAGGATTCTCCACGCTCTACCTCGAGGCGGTGTAAATAGAAGATCATCATGAAAAAGTGGAAAATTTCCAAAAGGCACGTGGTTAAGGCTGACCAAGTCCGCAAAATAGTACAAGTTCGTACTGTGACATTAAATGGTTGTACCAACCGTTTATATTTGTAATAGTTACACATGTACTATGTTTGGATTCCCCCTCTTATATAAAGGTTACCCTTGTCATTTTGTAACACACATGATATTCAATACAAGAACAAGAACATTCTCTTCTCTCTAACTCAAACATTCTCTACAATTGTTCTATTGATTTGTTGCCTTTCATTTATTGAGTTCATTAATTGTTCTTCATTTACTGCTCATTGTTGATCATAAATAGGCCTTCTTCGAGGCCTTCAATATTTTTGTATCTTCATCGATCGCCCTCTGTCAAGCCCTCGAGCTCGACCTCGAGGCCCTATTTCGACCAAGCTCGAGATCCCGTCTCATAATCACTCGGTTTGCATAATTCTGTTATCCTTCGCTCTTGTCTCACTTTTCTTACCTCTCACTTAGCATCTACTACCTAAACAACTAGTATTAAAATAGATCACATATTTTTAGAACCACAAAATCAAATATAAATGTAATTTCCATTTTCAAGGTAAATAGTCATGACACAACTTTTGGGATTGGGTATGAATACATCTGGCACGAGTATCACAATTGGTCGCTGCCATGGCATGGTCCCTATTATCTCTAGAGAAACCAGTACCACATTTGAGCCCGTCATTTCATCAAACTGACATGATGTGGGGGTCCGAAGAAGATGAAGTCCTAGCTGGCATAAGGAATCTGTTCCTGGACGATGGAGACATGGACTGCAGTGCGGTAATTGAGGAGGAGGAGGAAGAAGGCCTTATTATTCAAACAATGGAGAAAGGAGTTGTTCTCAAGAATTGGATTGCTGCACCATCAAGGGCCTGTCGAGTACTGGGTAGCCTGGCAATTAGCATCATTCATTTTGAAAACAATTTTATGGGCATTTAAGACATTTTTCAGTATTTTGTTTCAAATGTTTTCGTTTTGAATAATTGTTCGGATCATTAAACTGCATTTGTTTTATGTTTTAATATTTATCAATGGATTGATGTTTTAGTATTTATTATTATCCTTTACTTTTTTCTCTCTACAACATTATTATTACTTACCCTGATGAACCTACCACTTTGACATGTAATGAGACAACGCAACATAAGGATAGTGATTCAGAGGATCTGGAAGAAGATATAATACCTGAGGAGATTGTCAGAGAAGTGGAAAATTTTGAAAACAAGCCTAAGTCCAACTTGGACGAAACTGAAATAGTCAATTTGGGAGACTCCAAAACAGTCAAGGAAACCCGTGTAAGCATTCACCTATCGCCTTCAGAAAAAGAAGAATACATTCAGTTTTTGGAAGAGTAAGAGGATATTTTTTCATGGTCCTATGATGATATGACTGGTCTGAGCACGTCTATAGTGGCTCATAAGCCACCGAACAACCCTATGTGTCCTCCTGTAAAGCAGAAGCTCAGAAAGTTCAAGCTAGATATGAGTCCAAAAATAAAAGAGGAAGTCACCAAGCAGATCAAAGCTAAGGTTCTTAGAGTGGCCTAGTTGACTAACATCGTGCCAGTTTTGAAGAAGGATGGGAAAGTCAGAGTATGTGTCAACTATCAGGATTTAAACCGAGAAATTCCCAAAGATGATTTCCTATTTCCTAATATACACATACTGATCGACAACTGTGCCAAGAATGAACTCTAGTCTTTTGTTGATTGCTTCGCGAGGTATCATCAGATCAAGGAATAGTTATCCACACCACCAGTCCTGGTCCCATCGGAACCTGGGAGACCTATGCTAATCTATTTATATGTGCTAGATGGGGCTTTTAGTTGTATCTTGGGACAACACGATGAGACAAGAAGGAAGGAACATGCCATATACTATCTGAGTAAGAAGTTCACACCCTACGAAGCACGGTATTCCTAGCTAGAATACACCTGCTGTACTCTGACATGGATAACTAAAAAATTGAGGCACTATTTCTGTGCCTACACCACGTATCTCATATCAAGGATGGATCCTCTAAAAATATTTTCCAGAAACCCATGCCTACAGGGAAGCTGGCAAAATGGCAGATACTACTGAGTGAATTTGACATCATCTATGTAACTCAAAAAAAGGTCAAGGGACAGGCACCGGCGGATCATCTGGCAGAAAATCTTGTAGGAGGATAATACGAACCACTGAAAACGTACTTTCCCGATGAAGAAGTATTATTTTTAGGAGAAGATATTACCGAAACATATGACGGTTGGAGAATGTTCTTCGATGGGGCTACAAATTATAAAGGAGTGGGTATTGGAGCAGTTTTGGTATCAGAGATGGGTCAACACTATCCGGTATCTGTAAAACTCAGATTTCCATGTACCAAAAATATGGCAGAATATGAGGCTTACATCCAAGGACTCAAGTTGGCCATTGACATGAACATTCAAGAATTGCTGGTAATTGGTGATTTGGACCTTTTGGTAATTCAGGTTCTAGGAGAATGGGATACAAAGAATACCAAAATATTGTCGTACTTGTACTATGTGCAAGAATTGATGAAGAGATTCACAAAGATAGAGTTAAAACATATTCCGAGAATCCAGAATGAGTTCGCTGATGCGTTGGCCACTCTATCTTCCATGATACAACACCAAGACGAGTTTCATCCATCCTATTCCAGTAGGGATTCATAATCAGCCAGCTTATTATTCTCATGTTGAAGAATAAATTGATGGGAACCCATGGTTCCATGTAAGGGTGTTCATAAAAACCCGAAAAACCGAACCAAACCGACCAAAAAAAACCGATAATTTTTAGGTTTGGTTTGGTTTTGGTTTTGAATTATAAAAACCGATCAAATTTGATTTGGTTTTGGTTTTAATAAAAAAATAACTAAGTAAAACCGAACCAAACCAAATATAGAAGTAGCTATTTAAATTTATTATTACACACACACACACACAGTGTGTGTGTGTGTACATTTTTATATAAAGTTTCTAAAATGTTATGCTACATATTAGTCGTTTGTATTTTAAGTCTAGTTCTTTGCTATTAAATAATCTAATTATTTTCCTTTACATTCTAGTTTGGTTGATAGTTTGCTTTTACTAAGTACAAGAATTATTTCATGCTAAAAATAATCGATTTTTAATTGAGTACTTAAATTATTCATCACTATTTTATTCAATTATCATCAATATATCATGGTAAATGATAGATTTCTCAAAGAGCAATTGGTTTGATAGTGTTACGTTGAAAATGTAGTTCGTCAAAATATGTGTTTGGTAGTGTATGTCTCATATTTAAGAAAAAAAATCGATAAATAACCGAAAAAACCGGAAAACCGATAAAAACCGAAAAAATTGAATCGCTAAAAAACCGACTTAATTGGTTTGGTTTGGTTCCAACATTTTAAAAACCGACTTACTTGGTTTGGTTTGGTTCCAACATTTTAAAAACCGACTTACTTGGTTTGGTTTTTCTTTAGGGAAAAACCGATCCAAACCGAACCATGAACACCCCTAATTCCATAACATCAAAGAATACTTGGCCAAAGGAGAGTACCCAGAGCATGGAAATCATACTCAGAAACGCACACTCCAAAGATTATCCAACAAATTTTTCCAAAGCGGAGGAATTCTGTACATAAGGACTCCAAATCTAGGGTTATTACGATGAGTCGATGCCAAGGAAGCATCCAAATTGCTTGAAGAGATACATGACGGAACTTGAGGTCCACACATGAATGGCTTTGTTTTAGCTTAGACGATATTAAGAGCATGATATTTTTGGATGACTATGGAAACAAACTGCATCAAGTATGTCCAAAAGTGCCATCAATGCTAGGCACATGCAGATATGATACGAGTGCCACCCAATGAACTCAATGCAATAAGTGAACCTTGGCCTTTCTCCGCTTGGGGGATGGATGTCATTGGTCCAATTGAACCTGCCGCTTCAAATGGGCACAGGTTCATTCTAGTGGCCATAGACTATTTTACAAATGGCTTGAAGGCGCATCTTACAAGGCTGTAACTAAGAAGGTCGTCGTAGATTTAGTTAGGGATCATATTGTTTGTCGATTCGGGATACCAGAATCAATCATCAATGACAACACCGCTGACCTCAATAGTGATTTAATGAGATTCATGTGTGAAACCTTCAAGATCAAGCATAATAATTCCACAGCATATAGGCTGCAAATGAATGGAGCTGTGGAAGCCGCCAACAAGAACATAAAAAAGATAGTAAGGAAGATGGTAGATAATCACAAACAATGGCATGAGAAATTACCATTTGCTCTACTTGGATATCGTACCACAATTCGCACATCAACCAGGGAAACTCCCTAGTTGCTGGTCTATAATATTGAAGCTATTATTCCCGCCGAAGTAGAAATTCCTTCTTTAAGAATCATACAGGAGGCCGAACTCAGTGATGTGGAATGGATATGAAGTCGTTATGAACAACTGGCTCTCATTGACGGGAAAAGAATGAATGCGGTGTGTCACGGCCAACTTTACCAGAACAGAATGTCCAGAGCCTTCAACAAAAGGGTCAAGCCTAGATAATTCACACCAGGCAGCTGGTGCTGAAACAGATCTTCCCGCATCAAGATGAAGCCAAAGGGAAATTTTCACCCAATTGTCCAGGATCCTATATGGTTCACAGAGTACTAACAGGAGGAGCATTCATACTTGAAGAAATGGATGGAGAATTTTGGAAAAAACCTATCAACTCAGACGCAGTCAAAAGATACTATGTTTAGTTTGTTTACAGTTCTTCATCTGATGTAACTGAACTATGCTTGACCTGATTCCTGTTTAACAGGGGATACGTAGGCAGCCCTGTGGGTTCGGTCACATATCAATAAAATCTTCATTTTCCATGGTCAGAAACTGGGGCAGAATATTGAGGAGGACCCTCAAAATTCTGAAGCAAGTCCAGCCAACTTCGTCATATCTAGAAAGTCAAAGTATTGCTTTTAAACCGGGGAAAAATTTTGAGGAGGATCCTCAAAATTCTAAAGCAAGGAAGTCGCAGTGTCACTAAAATATGTCACAATCATTGGTCCATCTAGCTTGCTTGATATTGCATACTACTATATTTTTAAAAATAACTACACTCATCAAATGCACACATATTTTCTCGAAAAATCTATTTTATAAATCGCCAAATGTTACCCAGGGTAACTCAAAACAAGATCTCAAGACAGGAGCACAGACAAAGTAGAAGAAAAAAGTCTGAACCAACCTTCCCGCACAAAAGTCATAGTTTTCTTTAGATGCAGGCATAATAAGACAATGATATTTGCATACACATCAAGTCACTACCTTCAAGATAGCTAATTATCTATGACAAGCACCTCCAACTAAGAAATACTCTACTATCACTCATCGTTTTCTTTGCATGAGGCTAAGCCATGACTCCTAATTGCATAAGGCTATGCTCTGCCTTTCTTTTCATGAGACCAAGCTCTGTTCCTCTTCTTTCATGAGGCTAAGCATTTCCTCCCTAATTGCATAAGGCTAAGCTCTACCTTTCTTTGCATGAGACCAAGCTCTGTCTCCTCCTATTGCATGAGGCTAAGCATTGCCTCCCTAATTGCATAAGGCTAAGCTTTGCCTTTCTTTGCATGAGACCAAGCTCTGTCTCCCCTCCTTGCATGAGGCTAAGCATTGCCTCCCTAATTGCATAAGGCTAAGCTTTGCCTTTCTTTGCATGAGACCAAGCTCTGTCTCCCCTTCTTGCATGAGGCTAAGCATTGCCTCCCTAATTGCATAAGGCTAAGCTCTGCCTTTCTTTGCATGAGACCAAGCTCTGTCTCCTCCTCTTGCATGAGGCTAAGCATTGGCTCCCTAATTGCATAAGGCTAAGCTCTGCATTTCTTTGTATGAGACCAAGCTCTGTCTCCCTTCTTGCATGAGGCTAAGCACTGCCCTAATATTACACAAGACTAAGCTCTATCTTGTTTTACTTCGCACATGATCGAGCATCATATCTTTGCATATCATGGGCTGAAACATCGTCATTCTATCCAAAGACGTCATAGTCCGAAGGCATCATCTTTATAGCCGGAAGACACCACGCCATGGCCTGAGGATCTCTCAATACTGCACATCATTATTCAAATGCATCATAGTTCAGAGGCAACATTTTCATGGCCCGAGGACTTTCATGGCCTGCGAATCCCTTAACACATGATTCATGGACTAGGACGTCATGGTCTAAGGGCATCATCCTCATCGTCCAAAAACAACTTTCATGGTCCAAAGGGAATTTGCATCATATTTAAATTATCTCACTAATCCATATATAATTGCATGCATCGTGTTTTAAGTTTTGCAGGTAAACCAGGAAGTAACCGTTCTCCTAATGGGAGAAATCTTCGCTCCGATTTCCGTTCAACGTTCACATCCTGCAATTATTTCAAACGCAACCAACCACCATTAGTTATCTACTTTTGCTTGATAACCGTTCAGATACTCATTTTGAGATACATCCATAACATTTCAAATTCACATTCATGATTTTGTGCAAGTTCATCTGATGATGTCCTACCACAAAAAGACCCATTTCCAAAATATACGACAATTCTTATGACAACTCCATCAGTTTAGTTCACCTATGGACCCAGAACTACACACGGCGTGATTCCCGTAACACCAGAGATATTTAGGCAACTCAGGAACCAGGGTTCGAACCCCGTTTATTCAAATCATATTATCCCTCATTCAATTCGGCCAATATCAGTCATCATTTTCCTTACCTGACAACTCTTTCATTGTTCCCGGGTAAAGAGGGGCAACTATTGATACCTAATTTTGTCCTTATATTTTTTAAATACATACATACTTTCAAAATAGCATATTTGCATCATTATTTAGTTTACAAACCTGTACAAACATTTTATATAATTTTCCATAATTTGTAGAGCTTTAAATTAATTTTCTTATATTTTAATTATATATAAATATCTAGTAATTATCCTTTAAATTATTTTTGAGATGACTTAGTTGCCTAAAATAATTATTTTTCACCTATAATATATGTTTCAAACATTTTAATTTCATTCCATATAATTACATTAGCTTTTTTAAGCTATTTATCTAATTTTGCAATAATGACCTATATTCGTACATGAAGGCTCTTTATTCTATATTATATGTCAAAATGGAATATTTATATTTTTATAATAAAAATTTATTATTTAGGTATTTAAGTGCATAAATAATATTTTTCATTCATTTATTAAGTATTTTCTATAAATTATTTTGATAAATTTTGGGTATTTAAATAATAGACTAATTTCTTACCTATTTTCGGACCTAAAACTACCCAGACCTCAGCCCAATTACCCCAAACCTTAGCCTAAATAAACCCCTGGCCCAAAAACCTCACTAGTCCAAATGACCCAATCCCCCAACCCAGCCCAAGAACCCGACCCCAACCTGCTTTAATCCCAACCGTTGATCAATTTTGATCAACAACTCACAACACCCCTCCTCCTTATATCCCTTCACCCAAACCCTAATCCCCATTTATCTTTATCAGCCGCCTTCAAACACTCCTCTCTCCCATCGAAACCCTAGCCTCCCTCTCAATCTTCTCCGAATTCGTCTTAATCATGGATTCCTTTCATGATTTTCTTGCCTTTTATGTGTTACCTCAGTATTATTTGCAAGACTGTGGTGTTGCATAGTACTTGCCCCAATTTTGGGAAGTACTAGTCCTCAAATCAGATTCCACCACCTTTAACCTTTGCGATTTAGATGATATTTCATCTATATGCACTCACTATCAGGCTATATGGTCCGATTCAGTGAGATTTTTGACCATCCGTGCTTTCCTTTTGAACTAGCATTTGAGATTTTCCCTTACTTTACTGATTTTAGATTGATATTCTTCCCTTTCTTGTGTTTGACCTATATTTTCCTTATTTTTGTTTAACCCACTGTATTTCCCTATTTTTATTTGCCCTAAGACTGACTCTAATTGATTTTCGTATGATATTTTCCTTATTCTCTGTTCAATCTATTGTATTCCCTTATTTTAAGTGTTATTTGATTCTCGCATGTTATTCTCTATTCAATTTATTGAATTTCCTATTCTGTGTATCATTGGCCCTAAATTGATTCTAATTGATTCTAGCATATTTTCCTTATTTTTTGCTTACTTTTACTGTGCTTCCTATTTTATGTGTGAAATATTCTACTATATAAACCCCTTCCCCTTAAACAGATTTGAATCTCCTAATCCTTGTTACTGTTTTCACTACTCTCTTCTCTCACTCACTCACTCACTGTTACACTCAAACTCTCTCTAAAATTATTGAACAACCTCCTCCGGTGCAAGCACTGCTCGAAGCCCATTCTCGAGGCTCTTGTGAACTCTGAAGCATCGGGGATTTGGGATTTTTTGCTATTACACTCTTCACTCTTTTGATTCTGCTACTGGTTAGTGTTTAAACCCTCGCAATGTTCAATTTCTTTATTTCTTCATATGTATTTGAACCCTTATGAGCATGATTCAACTATGATAATGTTCAATTTTGATGTCATTCTATGTTAATTAAAACATGGGGATAGTCTACTGTTTGTGTTATGCTAATACTATGATTTGCACTCTGTGATTTCTTGTGAGCATGTTTAGTTTAGAATTCCAATGAAGGTCTATGATAACATGAGCTTGACTACTATGATTGCATGATGTTATGTTACAAATTTCTGCATATTGTGTTTGTATACTACCCTATAACTCCATAGGAACCATACCCCAATTGAATGGACCTTTTAGTGCTAAGCCTGTGTATACTGGATTGCTCTTTGTGTATTAGCCCTGGCTCTATAAAATGCTACTCTAAAGTCTGCCCTAAACACGTTTCATCTTATCCTGGTTTTCTAAAAGACAAGTACCCTATTTTCTATTAACTATGACTCTGCTCCTATGCTAATATGTTTTCCAATATACCTTGATTCATTTGCTAATCTATTATCACAATGTGTATCCCTCCATTATGTTTAGGTACTGATTAATTTGGCATTAGGTTAGACTTAAATTAATTTAGTCCCTTAGGTTTTCACTAGTTCAACTTCATGCAACATGTGTATGACTGCAAACCTGCTTTTCTTCTCTTAATTCCTATGATGGTTGTCTATTTGGTATTTTGGTATCTGAACTTTTCTAAACTTACTAGTCTTCTTGATCAGTCATGCTATATGCTCAATTTGGTGATTTCTGTCCACCTTCCTTATTGTTACTCTGATATTCTAAATTTCTATTCTTAGCCGGCTGAAAGCCAAGGCTATCTAGGTTCTATTGTTGGCCTCCCTAGTGTGAGCACTGCTCGGGGTCCAATTGAGGCCATTGTGAACTCTGGCACACTAGGGTTTGGTCCTAGTCATTCCTTCAACCTTCAAACTGTCCCTAATACTCTATTTCCCTATCATGAACTGTATACTTACACTGTTTGCTCCAAGTGGTGCAACACTTGATGTTGTGGCTCATTGAAAAGGGGTCTGGACTCCCCTATGGACCTGTGATCGTGTGGTTCTTTATTGAGGGACTAAGTATGCTATGAAGGCACAGTGAGACTGAGTATCTAGTTATTTTATTTGGTCTTTCTATAGGCCTGTTCACTGTTATGTAATTTTGTTACTTTACACTAATTGGGCCTTTAATAATATCTTTGTACAAACGATTGGGATTTCTAGTGAAAGGGGATGAGGGGTAGATTTTGATATTAATATGATGGGTAGATAACATGCCTATAGGATTTAATGATGCACTTTCCTTATGTAGTTCATTCTCTATGCACACTGTAGAAGTCATGCTCTTAGTAAAATAACACACTTTCACTACTTGTCTATTAGCAAAGCATGAGCTCAAATGCTTCCATATCTTTGTTGCCACATGTTGTTAGAAAACCTGCTTATAGGAAATAAATATCGTCGAAGCTTTCCTTTAATTTGCACTGCTGAAACATATCCACTAGAGATCATGCCTATAGGACTCTAATCACCTCATTTGTCATTTCTTCGCATTATTCACCTAGAAAACCTGCCTATAAGGTTTAACAATAAAATCAGGTTCCCAAGTGTTAATCGTTAGAAATCCTGTCTCTAGGATACAACTGTTTGCCTTAATAATTGTTAATGACGCCCCTTTTCAATACTGATCCTTGCTCACTTAGGCATAAATCACCTAGACACAACATCTGCAGGACTAATAACTGGGAATTTTCCATCTCAGTAATCAGTGTGCAACAACTTATGCAATCCTGTCTATGAATCTCGATGGTTCCTAAAACTACTTGCATGCCTTGATGCCTATCACATAGAAATCATGCCTATAGGGATTTAAGCTCCTTAATCTTGAACTGCCTAACATGAAAGCCTGTTTTCGCATGCATTTGTTGTTTAAGTGTGGAGGCTAACTTGAGCCTTTAATTGCCTATATGTGAAGTCCAACGTTTTTTGTATGTCGCCTAGTTTTGATATTTTCTGAGCAACTTAAGTAAAGTCTAGAACCATCCAAAATAGAAGTACAATGCCTCTTGGACCATAGGTACGGGACGGGCAGTGCACGCATAAGGTACGACGTATAATTGAACTAGTGTTCTTTAGGTAACAACTTAAAGATAGTAATCGGTTACAGGAGATGATAGTGTGTGCCCGCTGAATAATATGACTAACACCCCATCTCGAGGGAGTTACAAAATATTATTTATGTTGCACGTGGTGATCTTTTAGGCTAAAAAACATAGGACCCCCCATTTTATTTCCCTTTTATTTTTCAAGTGTTTATACTCATTTACTCAAAGTCTTTTATTCCTCAAACTTCTTTCTCTCTATATCTATGTTTATCCGTCTAATTCATATAATTCAAGTTTGGCCAGGACCCACAGTTGTGGACCTCGAAGAGTGCCTAACACCTTCTCTTCGAGGTAATTTCGAGCCTTTACCCGATCTTTGGTGATGCAAACTAGTTGAACCCGAGTCATTTGGAAATAGGTGCCCTAATGCACCTTAAAAACCGTTAGGTGGCGACTCTCCTCTTTTAATACTCTCCTTAAAAGAGTTGTCAAATGTCGAAGCCCGATTTTGCGAGAAAAAGGGCACGACACTTAATTACTAGTCCAATTGTGTTGTCGTCCGTAAAATTGAATCCCAGTAGCTCTTAACATTTTTATAGCTACATTAAATTCAAAATCCACTTGGGTCTAATATATGCAAATCTCCGAAGGAAAATTTATGTTAACCTCATATACATGTATTATTAACGAGATCATAAATCGAGGATACTAATGCAAGTAATTCAACTAAGCACCTATATTGTAAAAGAACGAAAGCATACAAAATATACAACATTTCAAATTAATATGAAGTTGTTTTAGTTACTAAGGTCTCAATAAGAAAAATTATGTGAATATGCATGATCTTGTAAACCTAGCATGACGAAGAAGGAAAACTGAAACATTGTTTGAAATATTGTGAACGTTTTTTCAATTTTATCATATACTATCTCCACAGAGTTTCAATTTGGAAGTAATTCTGAACATCGCAAAATTATATTTAAAAACGGACTTAAAGTCTTGGAGCCTCAGATGAGCCCAATCATATCGTTCTTGTGATAGTGTGACTAACTATAAGTTGTCATATCTTTCCTTTAAGCCCATTCCATAAAACAAGTGGATCTTTGACTGTGAGATATTCTATTTTCAACCCTTCATCAAGGTAATGACGCATGAAAATAAAGGCCTTAACACAGTCTTGGGTAGACGCTTTATGTTTATCTTTAATGGTGTCTCCAAGACCCATTGCATCTAAATAGATTTCAGCATCCAACACCCACGACATCTAGTTCTTGCCCGATATTTCAACGGCAACGAACTTTCGTTTCATAATATCAGACATTATTAAAAGAGCAGAAAAACTAAACCTTAGTCTTCTCAAAGAGCTTCTTGAGACGGTAGAGTCTCGTGCTGATAATGTGAAATAAATAATAAGAGAAATAGAATAATATTGCAAGGAAAAAAGAGAGGTAATTTGTCACAACCCAATTTTTCCCTCAAATGGGTATCGTGATGGCGCCTAGTCTTAAGGACTAGGTAAGCCTAACATTTACGAAAAATACAACAACAATAAATCTGACGTAAAAAAAAATTCTGAAATAACTTTCTTTATACAATAAACAATCTCCTAAAACCCGGTAATACAAGTCATAAGCTCTATAGAGTTTTACTACAACTTCTAAATACAACTGTTCAGAAATAAATAAAATAGGTGTAAGAACAAAATAGGACGGTGACTCCGAAACCCGCGAAAGTTGTAGCAGGTTTTACCTTGAGTCTCCATGACAGCAATCCGCGCTGCTAGCTAGCGATCAACCAGCTACGCAATACCTGGAATCTGCAAAAAATGTGCAGAAGTGTAGTATGAGCACACCACAACGATGCCCAGTAATTATCAAGACTAACCTCGGTGAAGTAGTGACAAGGACTAGTCAAGACATCCACTGGTCTAATAAACAGAACAAGTAGAAATATAGGAACAACGGAATATGATATCTATATAAAGACTACGCAATATGGCTAACAATACAGTAATTTCAATAAGGAAGGAAACAACAAGTATCAACAGAAAACCCATGAAACAACACAAAGGAGTGTATGGAACACAAATTAAATCCGAAATCCCATATACAACAAGGACAAGTAATAACTCAGTAATTACAACTACTTTTACATAAAGTCTTAGGCAACTTCACAAGGTACCGAACCTCGAAGAAATCACAATTCACGGGTCCTAATATCTGAACCCTAAAACATTTGGCATCTTGTGCCCTCATTTCAGCTAGTAACTTCACGGACGACTCACGTGTCGATCAGAGTCATATACACATAGAAGGAAAGTACCACAAGGGTTCCGATACTCAACGATAACAATGAAGCCCCTGAATCCGATAAGAGTGCTTAGCTACGTGTATGCTTGTGCATGTGTCCTAACATAGTTCAACCAGCTAGAAATAATAAGGAAAGGAAAGGACAATACGTACAATGTTTTCTCACAAACTTTCACAGAATGAGTTCACACAGGTAAGTGTACCACTACACGATATCAACGACAAGAATGCCCCCATACCAACACAATTCATCACAAAACAATCCCTGACACAACCCACCTTGTCTAGCCACGTGTGCAATAGTAAAGTATATAACCGCCTTGTCTCACCACACGCGCACAATAATATTCTCATCTTGTCTTGCCACATACCGAACCCACATATACATATCCTCCTTGTCATGCCGCATGTGAAATATCAATAGTAATCACTTCATGGCAGAAATCTCGTGCAAATCTCTATATCAACAAACCCACAAAAGAAACCTCGCGCCTCACCAAAATAAGTAAAACAACAACAATGATAATAATAAGAGATACGGTAAATAATTCAACATCAAGAACCGTCGACCACAAGGAAAGGTAAAACTAATTCACAAGGAATAACCACAATACGGAATACTAATCATACTAAGAACAACTCAACAGGAAAGCAAATAATATGTAACAAGGACCCCACGAGTCAAGTAAATTCCAAATAAGGGCGAGTCCACTAAGGCATAGGATATCTAAGCTTCTTTTAAGTCTGGACAATTATGGGAGAGGTACAACCAATTAAAATAAAGGTAGATAGCGAGAGGATCACTATAACTTCAAATAAGGGATAGCGTTTACAAAAGAGGAATAACTACAACTTCAAATAGGGATAAGCAATTAGGGAGAAGGCAACATGGCAATGGAAGGAATAAGAGTTTCAATTAAGGCACATATAAATCAAATATCAATAAGAGTGAATCATGAAGAAAATAATTCTAATTAAGCAGGTAAAGGTGAACCTAGTCATTAAGGAGGTAATCATGGCAATAACAACAACATATTCAATGAATGCAAGGACCTAGGAGCCCTAAAAGGCCAGTTGCCACAAATAAGTTCGGACACGTACTCATCACCTCGCGTACACGGACTAAAATCAACATAGAAGACTCAAATCCTAAGGGGTAGTTCTCCCACAGAAGGTTAGGTAAGATACTTACCTCAAAGAAGACATCCCCATACTCTAAAATGATCTCCTCAGGTGAAAAGACCTCCGGACGGCTCAAACCTAATCAAAATTTCAAAACACAAATAAAACTCATAAGGAACTATTTCGGCTAAGTCTCAATCTTTATAAGAATCTAAAAATCGACCCAAAACTCACCCCCCGGGCCCGCACCTCGGAACCCGACAAATTTTACAAAACCCGAACACTCATTCCACTACGAGCTCACCCATACTAAAATTACAAAATTCTGATACCATTTCGTCCGTCAAATTGTGATTTGTTATTTTGAAAATTTTCTTCAAAAACTAACATTTTCCTCAACTCAAAACACAAATCAATGATAACATGAAGATAAAATCATGGAATATGTTAGATTCTAGGTGAAGATCACTTACCCAATCGATTAGCTTGAAAAACCCCAAAAGAAGCTCCTAAATCCGAAGTCCAAAACTGAAAATATGAAGAAAATGGCCAATCCTGGACTTAAATGAATCTGCCAGGACTTCCGCACCTGCAACAAAATTAGCCGCTTATGCGCAACTGTAGGTGCGTATGACCAACCGTACATGCACTCCCTCTCGCTTCTGCGCCCAAGGATCCTCTTCTGCGGTGTCGCACATGCGATCCAATTCTCCGCATCTGTTGAGACTGTCAAGACTAGCTCCTCTCGCACCTGCGCCCAAGGTTCGAAGGTGCGATTACACCATAACTCATACCTCTTCAAAACCAAGGAAACCAACTGAAATTCGCCTGAAACACACCCGGGCCCCCCGAGACCCCGTTCTAAACACACAAACAAGTTCTATAACATAACACGGACCCGCTGGAGGTCTCAAATCACATCAAACATCGACGAAACTATGAATTACATCATGAATCGAACTTATGAACTTCCAATTCTTCCGTTTTCTAACACATGTGCCGAAACCTTTCAACCCAACCCGGAATGACGTCAAATTTTGCAGACAAGTCCCAAATAACATAACGGAGATACTACAAATCTCGAGGTCGCATTCCAACCCCGATATCACCAATGTCAATCATTGGTCAAACCTTTCCACTTTCCAACTTCAATTTTTTCCGAAATGCTCCAAATCACCCTACGGACCTCCAAATACAATTCCGTACGCGGGCCTAAGTCCCAAATCATCACATGAAGCCGTTGAGATTATCCAAAACCCATTGCGGAGCCGTTTACAAAAACGTCAAATTCCGGTCAAATTCTTACCGCTTATGCTTCCAAAACTAGAATCCTTCTTCCAATTCGGCT
The DNA here is from genome assembly GCA_005239525.1 of Nicotiana knightiana. Taxonomy (NCBI): domain Eukaryota; kingdom Viridiplantae; phylum Streptophyta; class Magnoliopsida; order Solanales; family Solanaceae; genus Nicotiana; species Nicotiana knightiana. The sequence goes on along the minus strand of ML377216.1, from coordinate 55,448 downwards.
CCAAATCATCCGGTAATTGAATCCCACCACGCCCGCAAGCCGAAACACGTAATATGAAGTTGTACAAGACCTTATTCTGCCAAACGGAACTTAAATTCTCAAAACGAATGGCCAGGTCGTTACATTCTCCCCCTCTTAAAACAAATGTTCGTCCTCGAACATGCCAAGAATCACCTCAAAGTCTTCAAATCGTTGAATGCACACTTCCAACTTACACCTGCAGGTAATCCCATGTCACCCCAATCCACATAAGCCCGACGAAACCATCCCAATTGTAATTTATCTTTTCTAGCAACAACGATAAGCCTCAGAGTCAAAATTCTCACTTTCCCTTCATTTCCAAAAGACCCGATTCTAAATCCACAACCGGTATCAGTCTCAACCAGCTGCAACAACTCATGCCTACCCCCCCCCCCCAAGGTAATACCAAACAACATAACACACCACACATAGGCATGTAATAACACTTCCGATCATAATAACTGTCCGCAAGCAAAACCAACACTGGCAATTAGCCTCATATCCATTAGGAACCCATTTCAAATCTCCACAGCACTGACTATGATGAAAGAACCACGAAGACCTCATAACTGTGCACCCAATCCAACAAGTCACAACTAACACCACCGAGCACACACCCCACAAGCTAAAACTCAAGAAACACATAACGAAATGACTTAATGTATAAAGAGAAATACATAAGAGAAATATCAAACAAGCACGACAGGCACAAATCTCTATCAGTACCATACTACGAATAAATTTAAATAGGAAAATAAAAGTACATGAACAATCATAAGGATCTCATCCTGGTATAAGTCTCCACCGCGGCATGCAGCCCGGCCCAAACATATCAAATTACATGAAATCGCAAGTGTCTCACCTTTAACTCTAAATCACGGGTCGAATATACATCATATCAATTGAAATCTTCCGCTCACTTAGTTCTGCCAATAAAATCACAACACTTAGTGAACTCTCACCCCGGTTGAGTACTAATTCACAAACCGTAAACCACTAATACTCATCAATCACATCAAAACCTACCATAATAAGAACAGGGACTCCCGTCTGGTCTCACTACTTTCAACGATGAATAAAACAAATGATAGACACGACTACCACTCATAGAATCTCCCAATAGGGGCAAACACATAAGCTGAGTGCAAATCATGAAACTCACCCATAAGTGAAATAACAAATAAGGGAACTCGTCCCGATCAGCAGAACAAAAATGAAATACGAATGGTGCCCCACTGTAACAAATAAAAACGTACCTGTATGATAATATCTGGAACGATGGCCTCCAGCCTACTATATGAAACACATCAATGGGTCGGGCCTCCCCCTCTTGGGCGCCCCCTACTCTCCTGAATACCCCACTGTGACATATCTACCCAAAGCCTGGGACAATCTCTCACCATGTGGCTGATATCTCCACTCTCAAAGCAACCTCTCAACTGACGAGGCTGTGGAAACTGTGCAGTACGGTACTCTGAGACCCACGAGCACCTGACACACTTTATGAAGTTGGGAGTGCAAACTGAATTGGCTTACCCACAAAACCTCTACCATGTCGTACTCTGCCTCCAAAATAAGGACCACTAGATCTCTCCGGCCTATGAGGCCTCCTCACCTCCCTGTCCTCTCTCTCCTAACCTCATTTGTCCTTTCTCTCATAGCCCCGACTATCATCTTTTTCCTAATCCCACATTCCCTCAACTCTGCGAGAAATCCCTACCACCTTCTGAAACAAAACATCCAACTCTAACTCTCGAGCCATGTTGAAACGAATATCATGCCTGAGCCCCCCAATGAATCTACGAACACGCTCTCTAACTGTAGCGACCAAAGTAGGTGCATGTCTGGCCAAATCACTTAATCTGACGGCATACGCTGATACTGACATAGTGCCCTGGCACAGCTGGTCAAACTCTACACACCATGCATCTAGAAGGACTGAGGTACAAACTCTCTTGAGAACATATCTGAAAACTGAATCCATGAAAGTGAAGCTACCTAACTCATACGCCTACCACCACTGATAAGCGGCTCCCTTAAGGTGGAACATAGTAAAAGCAACCCCAATCGGCTCAACAATATCCATAGTGCGGAGAATGCGATGGCACTCCTCCAGAAAACCTTGTGCACTCTCTAAAGCCAAGCCACTGAATGTAGGGGGGTCATATTTCTTGAACCTTGCAAGTCTAGGCTATTGTTCCTCAGATGTTGTTTCCCTAACCACGAACTGAACTGGGACCACAGGATGTGTCGCCATGACACCTGAAACCTGACCAACATGATCTCGCTACTCCGGTGTGTGGGCAGCGGGAGTCTGAACTCTTCCACCGGTCTGTAAAGTAGATGGTGCAACTGGAATCAATCCTGCCTGAGTCAATGTATTAATAATACTCAGGAACTGTGCCAAGATCTCCTGAAGTCTGGGGGTAACAGCAGGCGCCTCCGGTACCTGCCCCCAACTGGAACTATTGGCGGCTCCTCAACTGCTGCTCTGGTAGGTGCCCTAACTGCGGCACGTGCTCCTTATCGACCTCTGCCTCGACCCCTAGCAGCATCTGCTCCGGGGGTAACGTCGTCAGAAACTGCAGCTCGTGCCCTCACCATCTGTGAGAGAATGGAACGATAAAAGTTCGAACTTCGAGATCAATGAACTCACACGATAGGAATGAAGGAATTTAAATTGTTCTAATGGTTCCATAGCCTCTCGAAGATAAGTATAGACGTCTCTGTACTGATCCACAAGACTCTGCTAAACACGCTTGTGACTCGTAGCACCTATTAACCTGGCTCTGTTACCAACTTGTCATGACCCAATTTTTTCCTCCGTTGGGTATCGTGATGGAACCTAGTCTTAAGGACTAGGTATGCCTAACATTTATGGAAAATACAACAACAATAAATCTGACGTCAAAAAAAAATAATCTGAAATAAATTTCTTTATACAATAAACAATCTCCCAAAACTCGGTAGTACAAGTCATAAGCTCTATAGAGTTTTACTACAACTTCTAAATACAACTATTCAGAAATAAATAAAAATAGTGTAAGAATAAGATAAGACGGTGACTCTGAAACCCGTGAATGTTGTAACAGGGTTTACCTTGAGTCTCCATGAAAGAAATCCTCGCTGCTATCTAGCGATCAATCGGCTACGTGATACCTGGAATCTACACAAAAATGTGCAAACGTGTAGTATGAGCACACCACAGCGGTGCCCAGTAAGTATCAAGACTAACCTCGGTGAAGTAGTGACGAGGAGTAGTCAAGACCTCCACTGGTCTAATGAACGGAACGAGTAGAAATATAGGAACAACAGAATATGATATCTATATAAAGACTACACAATATGGCTAACAATACAGTAATTTCAATAAAGAAGGAAACAACAAGTATTAGCGCAAAAACCATAAAACAACACAAAGGAGTGAATGGAACACAAATTAAATCTAGAATCACATATACAACAAGGACAACTAATAACTCAGTAATTACAACTGCTTTTACATCAAGTCTTAGCCAATTCCATGAGGTGCCGAACCTCGGACAAATCACAACTCACGGGTCCCAATATCTGAACCCTAACATTTGGCACATTGTGCCTTTATTTCAACTAATAACTGCACGGATGACTCACGTGCCGATCGGAGTCATACACACATAGAAGGCAAGTACCACAAGGGTATCTATACTCAACGATAACAAGGAAGCCCCTTAATCCGATAAGAGTGCTTAGCTACGTATATGATTTTGCAGGTGTCTTAACATAGTTCAACCAGCTAGAAAGCATAAGGAAAATAAAGGACAACACGTAAAATGTTTTCTCACAAACTTTCACAGAATTATTTCACACAGGTAAGTGTATCACTACACGATATCAACAACAAGAATTCCCCCAGGACAACACAAGTCATCATAAAACAATTCCTGACACAGTCCACATTGTCTCGCCACGTGTGCAATAGTAAAGTATATTCCCGCCTTGTCTCACCACACGCACACAATAATAATCCCACCTTGTCTCGCCACATGCACAACCCACATATACATATCTGCCTTGTCACGCTGCATGTGCAATATCAATAGTAATGACGGCACAGTAGAAACCTCGTGCAAATCCCCATGTCAACAACCGCATGGAAGAAACCTCGTGCCTCATCACAACAAGTACAACAACAAAAATGATAATAATACAAGATACGGTATATAATTCAACATAAAGAACCTTCGACCACAAGGAAAGGAAAAACTAGTTCACAAGGAGTAACCACAATAAGGAATACTAATCATACTAAGAACAACTCAACAGGAAAGGAAATCATATGTAACAAGAACCCCACAATGTACTGTTCAACAACAAGAAACTAACACGAGTCAAGTAAACTCCAAATAAGGGCGAGTCCACTAAGGCATAGGATATCTAAGCTTCTTTTAAGTTTGGACAATTACGGAAGATGTACAACCAATTTAAATAAAGGTAGGTAACAAGAGGATCACTATAAATTGAAATAAGGGAGGGCGTTTATAAAACAAGAATAACTAACACTTCAAATAGGGATAAGCAATTAGGGAGAAGGCAACCTGGCAATAGAAGGAATATCAGTCTCAATTAACGCACATATAAATCAAATATCAATAAGAGTGAATCATGAAGCAAATAATTCTAATTAAGCAGGTAAAAGTGAATCTAGTAATTAAAGAAGTAATCATGGCAAGAACAACTGCATATTCAATGAATAAAAGGACCTAGGAATCCTAAAAGGCCAATTCCAACAAATAAGTTCGGGCGCGTACTCCTCACCTCCGGTACACGGACTACAATCAAGATAGAAGACTCAAATCCTAAAGGGTAATTCCCCACACAAGGTTAGACAAGATACTTACCTGAAAGAAGACAATCTGGTACTCTAAAATGAACTCCTCGGGTGAAAAGACCTCCGGATGGCTCAAATCTAATCAAAATAACTTTAAAACACAAATAAAACTCATAAGGAACTATTTCGGATCATAAAGTTTCAATCTTTATAAGAATCTAAAAATTGACCCAAAACTCGACCCTCGGGTCTACACCTCGGAACCCGACAAATTTTACAAAACTTAAACACCCATTCCGCTACGAGCTCACCAATACTAGAATTACTAAATTCCGATACCATTTCGTCCCTCAAACCGTGGTTTTTCATTTTGAAAATTTTCTTCAAAAGCAACATTTTCCTCAACTCAAAACATAAATTAATGATAAAAATAAAGATAAAATCATGGAATATGTTAGATTCTAGATGAAGAACACTTACCCAATCGATTAGCTTGAAAACCCCCAAAAGAAGCTCCCAAATCTGAAGTCCAAAACTCAAAATATGAAGAAAATGGCCAAACCTCGACTTAAATGAATCTGCCAGGACTTCCGCATCTGCGACAAACTTAGCCGCTTTTGTGCAACTACAGGTGCGCATGACCAACCGCACATGCGCTCCCTCTTGCTTCTGCGCCCAAGGATCCGCTTCTGCGGTGCCGCACATGCGATCCAATTTTCTGCATCTGCGGAGACTGCCAAGACCAGCTCCTCTCGCACATGTGCCCTCATCTTCGCACATGCGACCATCGCACCTGCATCCAAGGTCCGCATGTGCGATTACACCAGAACTCAGACCTTTTCAAAACCATGGAAACCACACGAAACTCGTCCGAAACACACGCGGGGGCCCTGGAACTCCATCTAAACACACAAACAAGTTCTATAACCTAACACGGACCCAATCGAGGTCTCAAATCAAATAAAACATCGACGAAACTACGAATCGCATTATGAATCGAACTTATGAACTTTCAATTCTTCCATTAACACTCGTGCCGAAACCTATCAACCTAACCTGGAATGGCGTCAAATTTTGCAGACAAGTCCCAAATAACATAACGGAGCTACTCCAACTAATGCGACCCCGATATCACCAAAGTCAATCATTGGTCAAACCTTTCCACTTTCCAACTTAAACTTTCGTCGAAATGCTCCAAATCACCCTACGGACCTCCAAATTCAATTCCGGACGCGCGCCTAAGTCCATAATCACGAAACGAAGCCGTTGAGATAATCCAAAACCCATTCTGGAGCAGTTTACACAAAAGTCAAATTCCATTCAATTTCTCACCGCTTAAGCTTTCAAAACTAGAATCCTTCTTCCAATTCGGCTCCGAATCATCCGGTAACTGAATCTAACCACGTACGCTAGCCGATACACATAATATGAAGTTGTACAAGACCTTATACCGCCGAACGGACTTAAATTCTCAAAACGACCGGCCGGGTCATTACATAATTCTTATTGAATTTCAGATGATTTACAGTGGGGGTAAAACCCCTCTATTTATAGGAAAAAATGACTTTGACACAAAGTAACAAACTCAACAAACTCTCTAAAAGATAGACATACAATTCTATTCATAACACTTTCATAAATTTCTTTTAAAATAGATTGTTGTTCCTAATTACAAAACAAATAAGCAATTGTGTGAGAATAGGAGAATTACATAGCGTATGAGTCAAGAGGTTCAAAATCTTTATACCATTAAAATACTACCCGATAATAATATTTAGCATTCTGTCTAATAATTAGGATCTTAAAAATACTAAAGATTTGTTAATTTTGAATTGGTAAATCACTACTGCCGCAAACATTGCCAGATTGTAAAGCACTCTAACCTAAAGATCAATGTCCATTATGAAAAGTGGAATATCATCGTACGTAACTTTTTGATTTCGAGAGCCGCTTTTTTGAAGTACTAGTCTTTACGCGCACTGTCTCAACGAGTAAAAGACTTTTTTTAAAAACATAAATATAATATAAGATATTGTGTTTGAGTTATAAAATAAAGTATATATTTTTAAAAATGATGAATATCGATCCTATATTTATCACTCAATAAAAAAATAAACTACTCCAATAAAAGCTCTCAATCTTCAGTCAATATATTCAACTGAAATTTATTGTTGTTATAATTTTATTTGATATAAAATAGATATAGATTAGTCTCTTTCCATGTGTCCTGTTAGTCATTCTAAAACTTATATAAATATCTCTCTTTTTCATCTTTGTAATTTTGAAATTCATTAGGTAATTAAGTATTCTTAGATACAATTTATTCATCTTACTTTAATAAATAGTAATTGCTAAATATATCTTTAATTTTTAATTTTTAATTTTTAATTTTTCACTACATGTAAAATATTGTTATATAATCTAGTCGTTAAAAAATGAGAAAACTCATTCTAAATCATAAAAAAACATGAATATATAAACCTTTTTTTATTGATTCTTGACGTACATAGAAGAATAGACAAAACACTGAATCTAGAAATCTACTTACAATTTTGCAATTAAAACTTGGAAAAAACTTAAATTTACCGCAGAGATGAATCCTTGGCAACAGTAATTGGAATGTACTACAGTTATATTAAATAATTCAAACAAGGAAAAAAATTTATATAACGTGAAATTTAATCGATTTTAAAGTTCGATATATTACGACTTCCTACTTAAATCAAATAAGAAAAAACTTTTAAAGTCAAATTTTAATTGATATTAAAGTTCTACATATTAGTCCACAAGTAGATTTCTTCTAAAATAAAAATAAAAAAAGCTTCTAAAAACAAAGCAAATCAGCAATCCCTAATTATCAAACAAAACAATCTAAAATATTGAAATATTTTTATATTCCTAAACACTATTTGAAACTTCATTTTCCTCCCTACCCAAGTTTCAATTTAATTACATCCTATATACAAATTTACCAATTATATACACTTTAGGAATTTAATGAGTATCATTTTATATTAGGAATCAATTATTTTTCATCCTTATTCTCTCTCCCTCCTGCACTCTCTCTCTCTCTCTCTCTCTCTCTCTCTCTCTCTCTCTTTCTCTCTGTCTCTCTCTGTCTCACTCTATCTATCAATCCTTAATTCCAGTAATGTAGAGCAAAGGAAAAGAGAGCAGCAATTTCATGCTTATTGAAATTCCAGTAATGTAGAGCAAAGGAAAAGAGAGCAGCAATTTCATGCTTATTGAAATTCCAGTAATGTAGAGCTGAAGGTGTTGCACAATTGGTATTCAAATTCCAGTAATGTTTCACAATTGGTGTTCACATTGAAATTGCCAATCAATAAATTTTGAAGGTGTTTGACTCTCTACCATTGACAGCCATTAAAAAGCTTTGAAGCTTTGAATTCAAATTTGGATTTTTAAAAACCATTATTTCTTTGGATTGGGTGTTGTTGCAAACAATTGAGAATATTGTTTGGAGATTATATTTCAATTTTACGGGTGTTTTGGTGAAAATTAGACTTGATTTTAGCTAAATTTTAGATTAAAACTTGAAGAAGAAGACATGATATACATTATACTCACGAAATTGTAGTAAAGTTGTACTAAAATTATTGAAAAAATATATATATATATATAAGAATTGTATTTAAGATGTATAATATTGTAGTTATATATAACTGGGTAGAAATAATGTATGAAAGTTGTATAAAATATATAATTAGTTGTATGCATTTTGTTTTTACTATGTATAAATCAGATACAAAATATACAAAAGACATATTATATAAACTTTATAAAAAATTACATTTAAGTTGTATGATATTGTAGTCATATTTAACTATGTAGAAATAATGTATGAAAATTGTAGATAAGTTGAATAATATATAATTAGTTGTATGAAATTTATTTTCACTATCTATAAATTAGCTACAAAATATACAAAAGATACATTGTATAAAATTTGTATAAAATATGTGGGACTCACTGCCAGCATACATTAACAGACAAAATCAAAATTTCAGATTCTAGTCAATTTGAAACTTTTTCAGATAATTAGCTTGTATAGAATTAGTTTTTAGATCTTCTTTTTCTTACATGTTTAACTTCTTTTTTAAACTATGATTTTAACAGCGGGCGAATTGGCGAATTTGAGACCCTCCGCAATCGCTGTTGCTGCCACTTTAAAATACATCATATTTTCTTTAATTATGGTGGCCATTGAAATTGCGAGCAGAGAAAGTGTTTCAAACAATTATAGGGATACAACAGTATTGTAGACAATAAATTGCATCGAGAAAATAAAATCAAGACCGAGAATTATCTCAACAATCGTAGTATTCTATTTCAAATATTTGAGTGTTACAATCTCTCTGAATCCTCTGATTCTTCTTTTCAACGGTAAATAAAAGAGCCTCCGAGCTTAATCTTGAATTCTATTTTATTTTAATCCAAGTGCTTTAAGCTTGATCTTGATTTTGACGTACTTTTAATCCAAGGGCTTGCAGATTGTTCTTGAATCTTCATCTTGATCTTTTAATCTTTAGAACACTTGAATGCTTGTAGGTTTTAGAGTAATCCGCAGCGTTTGATCCACGAGCTCCCTCTTTCTTCTTGTTATAACTTCTGGTGTCTTTTCTGAGTTATGAAGACCCCCTATTTATAGTTGTGGGAGGGAAGAGTTATGATAAGAACAAACTCTTTCCGACCAATCAAATTAAAGTGTGACAAGACCGCATTTGATTGGTCAGAACATGTCACTTGCACACGTGGCACGATTTCATTAGGCTTCTACTTAGACTTGGAATTCCTTATAATTTTGACACGTAGCATGATCCTATTGGCTCTTCCGTTTGACTTAGTGCACCACGTCATCTCACGCGTGGCACCAAACGGGTCCTCTAGGAAAATGATATCTTGGGCCTAATGAAGTGGACAAATCATTTCTAGCCTAATTAAATGGGCTAGCTCAATTATATTAGACTTATATAATTAATTCAATTATATTAGCTCATAATCTTTATTTGGCCTAGTATATTTAAAATAGAGTCCAAATTATTTATTGCATTTAAATTGAATAAATTTTTTACATGCCTACAAATGCCCCCTACTTCAAGACTCGTTGAGGTGCAGACTTGTCAGAATTGAAAACGGGTAATGAAGTACTGGCGGTCTATCAAATTTGGCTTAGGCCAGTTTAGAACAAAAACGATAGTCCATTGTTACGTGTACACTCGGTCAATTATTTAAACAATATAATGACCATTTAATTTAGTAGGGAAACAAACTATTGAAAGTTGTGATTTCAATATGAAAGTTGCTGCTTGACACATAATTGCCTACGATTCCTTTTCGGAAAAGAAAATGTTTCCTCATTGTGACACACTTTTATAGTATTAACTTTGCAATTCTTACAACAATTAGAGTCCAACTTGGATTGATTGTCGCTGCCGTAACCAGCCGGAAAAAAATCTCATACGTAAAATAATTGTAGCAGCCGCCTCATGCGCTCGATCCTACATCGGCACTTCACTTTCAACCATCGCCATTTGACATCTATAAATACAATATACTCTTTATTCTATTTGCATCAATTCAAGCGTTTGCAAACCACTTTGAGTCTAGTTTTGACGACTTGGGAGCATTGACGCGAAGGTAGTTTCTTCTTCTTTTCATGTGCTTTTTATTTGTTTTACTCTGTTGTCTTTTTTTATTTTTAGAAGTAACTTCGTAAAACTACAAAGTACTTTATAATTTCGAGACGTAGACCTTTAAACGTTCACGACGAAAACTTTTAAAATTTGCGGCGAAGCCCATAAAAGTTCGCGTAAAGATCCTTAAAAGCTCGTGGTGAAGATCTTTAAAAGCACGCGATGAAGACCTTTAAAAATCCGTGGCGAAAATCTCTAAAAGTTCTCGATGAAGACCTTAAAAATTTGTGGCGAAGCCCATAAAAGTCCGTGATGAAGACCTTTAAAAATTCGTGGCGATGATCCTTAAAAGTTCGCGATGAGGACCTTAAACTTTGCGGCGAAGCCCATAAAAGTCTGTGATGAAGAACTTACAAAATTCGTGGCGAAGATCGTTAAAATTTCGCGATGAAGACCTTAAAAATTACGGCGAAGCCCATAAAAGTCCGCGATGAAGAATTTTAAAAGTTCGTGATGAATACCTTTAAAATTTGCTGCAAAGACCCATAAAAGTTCGTGCAAGGATCCTTAAAAGCTCGTAGTCAAGATCTTTAAAAGTTCACAATGAATACCTTAAAAATTTTGCGTTGAAAACCTTTAAAAGCACGCGATGAGGACCTTTAAAAAATTTCGTGGCAAAGCCCCTTTAAAGCTCATGGTCAAGATCTCTAAAAGTTCACGGTGAAAACCTTTAAAAGTTCGCAGTGAAGACCTTTAAAATTTATGGTGAAGACCCATAAAAGTTTGTGTAAAGATCTTTAAAAGCTCATGATCAAGATTTCTAAAAGTTCACGGTGAAGACCTTTAAAAGATCGCCACGTGCACCTTTGAAAAGTTCAAGACAAGCGCCTTTAAAAGTTCGAGACATACACCTTTTAAAAGTTCGGAATGAAAGCCTTAAAAATTTTGAATGCCCTTAAAATTTCGAGACAAACACCTGCAATGAAAATATTTTTTTAAAAAAACGCCTTCGGAATTGTCCTGGACAATATTTTAAAACCAACTTTATATTGCACCACGCTGACAATTTCAGATTTGCACGACTTCGTGAAAACTTTTATATCTTGATGTAGGAATGTCAAAATCATAAACTGCTTGATTTTATGGATAAAAGACTTTGAGATCTTGGACATATCAAAAATTCAGAATCAAACAATTTGAGAATCGTCCCAGATATTAGTTTGACTCTAACTTTAGTTTCCGACACGTTGACCGTTTCAGATTTGCGCGACTTCACCAAAACTTTTATATCTTGATGTAGGAATGTCAAAATCATGAACCGCTTGATTTTATGAAAAATAGACTTCGAGATCTAGGATATATCCAAAATTCTGAACCATATAACTTGAGAATCGTCCCAGATATTATTTGGAATCTAATTTAGATTCTGACACGTTGATAGTCTCAGATTTGCGCGACTTCACCAAAATATTTGTATCTTGATGTAAGAACTGTCGAAATCACAAACCGTTTGATTTTATGAAAATGAGACTTCAAAATATAAAACATCTCCAAAATGTAGGATTTAATACTTTAAGGATAGTTTCAGCTGATATTTCGAATTCAACATCAAATTTTGATATACCGACAATTTCGAATTGGCGCGACTTCCCCAAAACTTTTGTGTTTTGGAATGGAAGCCTCAAAGTCACAAGACGTTTTTCTTGATATCAATCAAAATTCAATATCCCCTCTTTTTTAGCAGTCAGAGAATATGAAGTCCAACAAATTTGAAGGTTATGCGAACATGAAGATATAGCGAATCCCCAGACTTTGATGCGAACATTGTCATCATTTCAGTGAAGACACTATTTTACCATAGCAGCTTGCCCCCTTTAAATCAAATGGGACCCAAAGTTTAACAGAAAAAAGGTATCTGAACTCGATTTTGTAACGACCCGATCGGTCGTCACGTAGAACTTGCATTAAAATTTACTGTTATTGACTTTTCATAGGTTGGTTATACTGTTATTGATGTGTTAGAGTTGGTAGGCTTCAAATCAGAATGATTGTGGTGAGAATTTAGCCATTTTAGTCTTAAAAATAGCCTTAAAATGGGAAAAGTCATCTGAGGGTTGACTTATTGGTAAACGGCCTCGGAATACGGATTTTATGATTCAGATAGCTTTGTTAGAGGATTTGGGACTTAGGAGTGTGTTTAGAATATTTTGTGATGTCCGGTGTAGAATTAGGCTTGAATTAGCGAAAGTTAGTTTTTTAGTGATTTCCGATCGGCGGTGGGAAATAGGCTATCGGGGTCAGAATGAAATTTCGGAAGTTGGAACAGATTTGTAATGTCATTTTGGATATGTGTGCAAAATTTTAGGTCAATCAGAGTTGTTTTGGGTAGTTTCGGCATCGTTGGTGGATCTTAGAAATTTCAAAGTTCTTAGGCTTGAATCCTGCGTGATTTTGGTGTTTTGATGTTATTTTTAGTGTTTCGAGAGTGCAACTAAGTTTGAATGATCATATATGATGCGTTGGTATGTTTTGTTGGGGTCCCGAGGGGCTCAAGATGGTTTCGGGTGGTTAACGGGAGTTTGGAATGGTGTTGATATTGTTGATGTTGTTGTTACTGGTGTTTTCGCACCTGCGAAAGGGGAGCCGCATGTGCGGTTCTGCAGGAGCGGACATGGCACCGCATGTGCGGAAGTTTGGCTGAGTGAGAGGATTCCGCAGGTGCGAGTTAATTTCCGCACCTGCGAGGCCGCAGGTGCGGGAGGTCGATCGCAGGTGAGGGATTTGAGGTCCTTGGGGTTTTCCGCCGGTGCGCACCTGAGATCCACAGGTGCGAGTAAGTGGTCGCAGGTGCAGAACCACTGGACAGAAAGTATAAAAGCGTGCCTTCGCGAATTTTAGCCATCTTTTTCAATATTTCATCCGGGGTTGAAGCTTTTGGAAGAGTTTTGAAGAGGGGATCCGATAGTTCTTCATTGAGGTACGATTTTTGGATTCTAAACTCGTTTATATGTGATTAAAGGTAGGATTTATGGTGGAAAATTAGGGAAAAATCAGTGCAAATTAGGTAATTAGGACTTGGGATTAAGAGTCTTTAAAATGGGGATTTGAGGGGTCATTTGGACTCCGATTTTAGTGTTCTTTATATGTACGGACTCGAGAGATGATGAAGAACAATTTTGTATAGAATTTCTGAGTTTTGCGATGCGGGCCCGGGGGTCGGGTTTTGAGCTAAGTTTCGTACCTTTCAATTTGGAATTCATTCCTTAAGCATAATTTGATGATAAAAATCTGAACTTGGTAGATTTGGAGCACCCATAGGCCGGATTTAGAGGCAAAGGCACTGGGGAATAGTATTTTAGCCGGTTTTGAGGTAAGTAGCGTTTCCAAACTTGGTTCTGAGGGTTCGAAACCCCGAGCTAAATGATTTATGACTATTGTTGAGGTGACGCACATGCCAAGTGACGGGCGTGCACCGAGTAATTGTGTCCTGGCTTATCCCATGGCACCGCTTAGTGATTATTCCATAATGATATCTCTGCTTCTATTAATGTGGTAATTGTGAACATGTTAGAAATCATGTTAAGTATAAATACAAGGCTTCACGCCGAAAATGCTGAGACCTGAGTGGTCGTTTATTGCTGTCTCATTTTGTGATTATTTGATGTCATATACTTAGTCCTGTTATAGCATATCACTTCATATCCCAGTCTCAGTATTGTTAATTATATGCATACTTATCATTGTGTCGGGCTGATGGAGGCATATGTGATCCATGTGAGTGAGACTGAAGAGTAATGACTGAGTGAGGTCGAGAGCCTGTTATTGAGACAGTTATAAGATTGGACTGCACACTGCAGCGATATTAAATCATGCCTTCGTTGGCTTGATATGGAGCTTGGGAAACTAGGGCCCCTCCGGAGTCTTTACACCCCCAGTGAGCGCATTGATGATGAGGGACGGATCTTCCCTGGGCATGGATCTTGTCCGAAGCTGATGTTATGTGAAGGATGGATCTTCCCTGAGCATGGATCTTGTCCAAAACTGATGTTATGTGAGAGATGAATCTTCCCTGGATATGGATATTGTCCGAGTGTTGTATTACGAAGATGGATCTTCTCCGTGGGGGCTGGACCGGCCTTTTTCCTCAGTACGGAATGACTACGGTCACCGGTGTTTATGCATATTTCGGGATGGAACTTCCCTGGGCCTGAGAGCCATATATAGTACTGAGTGGACTTCTGTGGGAGAGTTGTGAGCACTATGTGCATTTTCACACTGTGACATGTTGGCATGTAGAACATATGGAGGTATATCTAGTATATTCTGTTGTTATTCCTGATAAACTGTGAACATGCCTAAATTTTATACGTTGATGATTTAATTATTGAGGTTTAGTCCGTCACTACCTCTCAGCCCATAGTTTGGGTTCGTTACTTCTGAGTTGGTGTACTCACATTACCCCCTGCACCTTGTGTGCGGACCCAGGTACACCGGGACTCGGTAGTGGATATTGAGCAGCTATCAGAGTTTTCATTGGAGTTGTCGAGGTAGTAGCTGGCGATCTCAACCTCGCCTTCTCTTTATTATCCTACCTGTTGTTCTTTATTTTGAGATAATGTTGTCCATTTCTCCTTTCTTTGCTTTATGTAATAGTAGCTCATGACTGAGTGACACCGGATCCGGGGTTGGAGATTTTTAAATTTTTGCTTTCCAAATATTGTTTTTAAACTTCAGATTCTTAGTAGTATCAATAAATTCGTTTAAAATTGTATTTTTACTGGAAACTGAATTTAGCTTAGTTAAAAAGGGAGGCTTTCCTGGTTCCACGACAGCCGCCATCACGACTTCGGAATTGGGTCGTGACAGATTTTCAAGTGGTGGTTGGATGAATTACATTTCATCGTACTTTATTCGAACACAATGGGGGCACTATGTATCTTTTGAAGTCATGTGACTGAAATCAGAATGAAACTCTAAGCTGCCTACGTACCTCGGTGAAGAGGATCAAGTCATACCGTAGTTCAGAATGGGTATTTGTTTTATGTCCTAACTTTTGCCTAGGCCGCTTCTTTCGAGGTTTTCAACGTAGCAGACTTTTTTTTATGTCCTAACTTTTGCCTAGGTTGCCTCTTTCGAGGTTTTCAGCCTAGCGGACTCATTTTTCTTATTTTTTTTTTACTTTCTTAGGTGGGCCGGCCATGAGTGTAGGAACATGAAGTTTAGGCTCATGCCTCGAGGAGAGTTGCAACTTCAAGGATAATACTTCTTCAGAAACTTGCCATTGATAGGGTCGATTCTCATGCCATCTGCATCAACCAGCTTGTAAGCCCTAGTTGAGTAAGCGTCTTGTACGACATATGGCCCATACCATTTTGAAGTGAACTTCCCTACAAGTTTATGGAAAGTAATAATGGGTCTTCGTATGACAAGGACTTGATTTCCTACTTGAAAGGACCTCGGGCAAATTCTTTTATTGAAGACGCGAGACAATCGAGCTTGATAACATTCAAGACTTTGTTGAGCTTCCAACATCTTCCCATAAAGAGCCTCCAACTCTGCTAATCGAAGTCGAGCATTTTCTTCATCAGTGATCCCTTCTTGAATAGCCAGTCATAATGAAGGTATTTGACGCTCAAGTGGAAAAACGACTTTGACTCCATAAACGAGTGAATAAGGAGTCTCTTGTGTTGGCGTGCGATGAGTCTTCCTCTATGCCCATAGAGCTTCTTCCATATGGTCATTCCAATATCGTTTGGATTTGGAGACGACATTCTTTAGCAAGTTGCATAGAGTTTTGTTGAATGCTTCAGCTAGACCATTGGCGGCAACGTTATACATTGAAGAGTTATGTTGCTTGAACCCAAAGAGATCACAAACCTTGTTCATCAACCTATCATTGAATGGCTTTCTGTTATCCGTTATTATGTAACGAGGAATGCCAAAGCGATAGATTATGTTTACTCGGATGAAACATGCAACATTTTCCTTCTTTACCTCCTTAAGAGCAACAACTTCAGCCCATTTTAAGAAGAAGTCAGTTGCAGCCAAGATGTATAGGTGCCCACCAGAGGACTTTGGCAGTGGTCCAACAACATCCAATCCCCAAGCGTCAAACGACCAGGATGCAATAGTCGGGTGTAACACTTCAGGAGGTTGGTGAATAAAATTTGCATGGAATTCACAAGCCTTGCATCTTCGAGTGTAGTCCACGCAATCTTTTACCATTATTGGCCAATAATTTCCCATCCTTTTTATATGGAAGTGGAGATTTGGTCTTGACTGATGTGACCCACATACCCCAGAATGTGCCTCTTGCGAAGCTTGGAGTGCTTCTTCTTCCCCTAAGTATCACAATAGTACTCCCTCGAACGACCTTCTGTATAGTGTATCTTTGTAGTAAAGGAAGCGAGGTGCATGACGACGGATTTCAGTCCTTCTCCTCGAATTTTCTAGGTGTATCCCATAGCATAAGTAGTCGTTAATGGGTTGTCACCATTCTTTTTTCTCAACTTCAGAAACAACGACAAGATGCTTGAGTTCAATTTCTTCACCTTCAGCCTGGCGGCGGTACTACCCATTTTTGGCAGACAGTAACTTGCGTTTGATCAGGGATGGTTAATTATAAAGCTAGGGCAGCTAAAGCATAAGCCTTCTTATTTTCTTTCCTTGGCACATGCTGAATAGTCACATCACTGAGCCACCCCATTAAATTTTTAGCGTAATCATGATATGGGCGTAGTACAGGATTCTTGACCTCGTAACTACCTAGAAGCTGATTGACCACTAACTGAGAGTCACCAAAGACTTTCAATTGCAACCGATTCATTTCGAAAACCATTTCAAGCCCAAGTATTAGTGCTTGATACTCAGCAATGTTGTTAGATCAGAGTTGCGCCAACGTAAAAGAATAGGGCATAATTCACCTTGAGAAGTGAAAAATACTACAATAGCACCAGCTCCCCCACGATGCGCAACACCATCAAAGTACATCTTCCATGAAGGTTGAACTTCAACGACCATTGCATCCTCATAAGGTAGTTCATCAGTTAGCTTCCGGTCATCAGGTATCGTATGATCTGCCAAGAAGTCTGCCAATGCTTGTCCTTTTACAACTTCTGAGGGATGTACGAAATCTCGAATTGTTGAAATTGGAGGTACCATCTCGCTAGTTGATCACTAAGAACAAGTTTTGACATCACGAATTTGATGGGATTTGCTTTAGAAATAAGACGGACAACATGAGCTTGAAAGTAGAGCTTCAACTTTTGAATTGAGAAGACTAGCGCCAAACACAACTTTTCAATTGGCGAATAATTCAGCTCGTTTGGTGTCATCGTCCTACTCAAGTAGTAAAGGGAGTTTTCTTTCCTCTCACTATTTTCTTGGGCCAACAATGCTCTAACAGACCTTTCTTGTGCTGAAATGTATAGTATTAGCGGCTTCCCAAGTATAGGGGCTGCCAAAACTGGAGGCTTCATCAAGTATGTTTTGATACTTTCAAAGGCATTGTTACAAGCTTTGGTACCACTTGAAAGGAACGCCCTTATTCATGAGGCGACTAAATAGTTGGCACCTCCCAGCTAGGTTTGAGATGAATCTCTTAAGGTATGCTAGCTTTCCTTGCAGAATTTTTAATTCATGAATATCCTGAGGCTCAGGCATTTCAAAATTGCATCTACCTTGGCTTGATCAATTTCGATCCCTCGATGCTGGACAATGAAACCCAGGAACTTTCCGGAGTAACTCCAATGTCGCATTTCAATGGATTCATCCTAATTTGGTATCTCCGGAGCAACTCAAATACCATTCTCAAGTCTTTCAAGTAGTCTCCCTTCTCTCTTGATTTTACCACCAAGTCGTCAACATAGCATTCGACATTCTTGTGGAGAAGATCGTCGAAAATATTCTGCATAGCCCTTTGGTAAGTATCACCAGCGTTCTTCAAGCCAAAAGGCATTACCCTATAGCAATAAATACCCTTAGGGATGCGGAATGCAGTAAGCTCTTCATCTTTTGGTGCCATGCGAATTTGGTTATAGCCTGATGAACCATCCATAAACGACATTGCCTCATACCCAGTAGTAGCATCGATCATCAACTCTGGAATAGGAAGCGGGAACTCATCTTTGGGACACGCATTATTGAGATCCCTAAAGTCGACGCACACTCGAATCTGGCCATTCTTCTTCTTACAGGGACAATACTTGAAAACCACGTTGGGTATTTAAATTCCCAAATAAATCTAACTTCAATGAGTTTGTTAACTTCGGTTTCAATTAGGGGAACCAAGTCCGGCCTAAAGCGCCTTTGAGCTTGCTTAACAGGATGAGCGCCATTCTTGACCGTAAGGTGATGTACTGCCACTTTAGGGTCCAAGCTACGCATTTCTTTGTAACTCCAAGCAAAGACATCCCTAAACTCCTTGAGTAACTCAATATAAGTTATTTCTTCATCAACTTCTAGTAAAGCACTTAGGTAGGTGGGTCTTGGTTCTTCATCAGTACCAAGGTTAACTTCTTTTAA
This sequence comes from Nicotiana knightiana, assembly GCA_005239525.1. Taxonomy (NCBI): domain Eukaryota; kingdom Viridiplantae; phylum Streptophyta; class Magnoliopsida; order Solanales; family Solanaceae; genus Nicotiana; species Nicotiana knightiana. The sequence continues at coordinate 36,440 of ML377216.1, read as the reverse complement.
GGCATCAACCGTTACCATCACCCCTTCTTTAAGTTCCGAGGGAGCATCTTTCACATCTTCATCTTCTTGAGGGTCCCCATCGTTGAAGGATATGTGTTCACACTGTGAAACATTATCTAATTTCTCATCATCCTTCATTAGAGATAAAACACCATGTTCTCTTTGTGCAGTAACATGATACGAAGAACCCATACTTTCTTCGTCCTCATCACGTTATTTAGTGTAGACCATAGTGTATGGCTTAACCTTCAATACTTCATCACACGAAATCATGACTTTTGTTTGTCGCTTCATTCTAGAAGGAACCAAACTTCGGAAATCTTTGGAGAACATCTGAATTTTAAGCGCAACGGGTGTTCTTGTATTTTGATAATTTCTCTGGAACTTATTCCCCTTCTTTAACGGACCCAATCTCTCAAATTCGGAAGTTCTCACAGTTTATTTCCAAGTCGGTCAAAGATGGAAGGTCTGTTAGACGCGGCAGATTCATCTTCTACAATGATATAATTTCTACTCGCCCTTCTTATTGAGATGCGCACTGGTGACAGTTGCTTGTATCCCAAACCTTCACGTGGTTGCATCGTTGCAACTTATGATGGGAGCTTCCCTAACTTTGACGGCTCATTAGGATTGTATCCAGCCTTTGAAAATAATTTATAAGCGTTAGGGTCAAAACCTTCATCAATTCACTTCGTAGGGAGTGTCACATTCTGCAAACAATTTTGGGCTACAAACCCTGCAAGCGGCTTCGAGGACAACTTTACTGCCTCAATTCGTTTTACTGGAAGAGTTAACTCCTTTAGCGTGTTATTTTGGAGATTAGATGATTTGTCCTCGCCTTTCTTCCTTTTAGGGACATATTGGAGCGCAGGACTTACTTTCTTTCCATAAGACGCAATATCCCCTCTATGAGATTTATTCGCGTTGGCATGAACCTCCTTAGGAATAGCTTATGATTTGCCAATAGTCACCTTAGCTCTTTTAGTTATGGGCTCATCATTCTTGCTTTTTATGCCGTCATCAACTTTTAGCTCCTTCACAATATGGTTCTTCAAGTAGAACTTTGCATCGGCGAAGTGTGACTCTTCCTCGGTGAATGGCTCATCATCAACAACTATCTTCTTCTCGACTTCACCCTCGTCGTATATTAAACATTGATGGTAGGTAGATGGAACTACTTTATTCTCATGTATCCAAGGCCTTCCAAGCAAGACTTCGTATGAAGTCTTTGCATCGATCACATGCAACCATGCACTTGATTGCATATCTTCAATAGTGATTCCCAGCCTGATCGTGCCTATGGCTCTTTTCCCTCCTTGGTTAAATCCTTGGATCATCACACGACTTTCTAAGAGTTCGTTCATGGGAATACCAAGTTCTTTCAGAGTTCGAATTGGCAAAATGTTCATTGAGGATCCTCCATCAACGAAAATTTGATTTACCCTTTCATCACACATATAGACAACTAGGTATAACGGGCGGTTATAAGGAGTGTCACTTAGCAGAAGGTCGTCATTTGTGAACGTGAATTTTGCCTCACAAGCATTAAATTCTTGAGGAGTGGACTCGATAAGCTTTTTCGAAGATTGTGCCAACGGTAGGTCATCACTCTTTTCTTTCCCTTCATCAATATGGCAACACGAGGCATCAATACTTCCATGGGAAATCTTCGTGCGAAACCAACTTGGAAAAAACTCCTCCAAGGTCGTGGATTTTGAGGGTGATGCACCCCCACTTTCGCTTTATTTTCATGCTTAACTAGATTCCATCTCCTAGGCCATTTCACCATTATTTTCCTTGTTGGTTGTTCCATTGATCCTTTTTGTGGGCTCCTTTTGTGGTGCCTATGATGAGTCACCAACGTCCAACCTTCATCGTCCTTAAGTTGACCGTCTTCAACTTTGTAGTTCTCCAATAATTCTTCATCTTTACTTTCTTTAAAACTACATAACTCTTCTGGACTGAATGATCCAAATGTGATAGAGACTTGGTTTGCACTTTATTTCTCATCTTCAAGCACGATCTTCTTTTCACGAGCCAAGTCCATAACTTTGTCCTTGAAGACAGAGCACTTCTCCAGAGGATGGCTCACAAGTCGATGATATTTGCAGTAATTTGGGTCATCAATTTTCCCAGCTTCATTTGGTCTCTTCATCTTCGGAAGCTCAATGAGATTTAATTCTAGGAGTTCTTCAAAAATAACTAGCACATCAGAATCCAGAGATAGGGACTCTTTCTCTTGCATTTCTTTTAGAGTAAACTTTACACTTGGATTATCTTGAAATGAAGTGGATTTCATACTCTGCTTCTTGCTCACCTTCGACGTGAACTTCACAGGTGATGTGTTGACATTCCTAGTTTCTTTATTTTTAGATCTTGGTACAAACTTGCTCCATTTTCCGATTTCTTACTTGTCGTTCCCTTTGCGAGGTTCATATGTGGGCATCCTTTCATTTCCAGTAGAGGCCATGCTCAATTTTGTCATGGGCACGAGTTGCAAGTTCTTCAAATGTGCTAGTCTTGATACCTTGCAAGATTTAGTGCAATACCCAATGCATACCTTGGATGCACATCTCTATGACAGAAGCTTCACTAAGCCTGTCTTTACAGTTGAGGCTTGCATTCCTCCAATGATTGATAAAGTCGATAACTTCTTCACTCTTCCGTTGACGAGTACTTGTGAGTTCTATCATACTCACAGCACGTCTTGTGCTATAAAAGCGATTGAGGAATTCCTGCTCTAGTTGATCCCATCTATCAACAGATCCAGCCTCGAGGTCCGTGTACCCATAAAAAGCATTTCCTTTTAATAAGCGGACAAACTGTTTGATGAGGTAATCTCCATAAGTCTCAGCATTGTTGCATGTCTCAACTAAGTGCGCCACATGTTGCTTTGGATTTCCTTTGTGTTGAAATTTCAGAGGTTGATAGCCAGCAGGCATCTTCAACATATCGATCCTTGAAGTGTTAGGCTTTGCGTAGGTAAAGGAGGACTTGGAAGTGACTTCATATTTTTTTTAGTCCCTTCAATAAACTTCTTTAGTTGATTGATTGGTATCATCCCTTCCGAAGAGACTGGAATTTCCTTAGTGGATGCAACTTGTCGTGGGGGAGGATCAATCTCTTGAACTTCTGGGAGTTTTCCAGGTGCATGGGTAGATTCTTCTTCCATCAAGATTCCCACCCTATCTATTAGCTTGTCGATTCTAGCATCTTGATTTTGCATGCACTTGATCAAGCCAGTGATTGCTTCCGTCAAGTTTTCCAACTGTTCCTCCACATATGAAGTGTTTGTCATCATGACTTGCATGATTGTCATGGACGATGGAGATTAGCATGGATTTTCACACAGATTGATCCTTGATTGGATCACGATATGTGGTGTAAGTGGGGATGATCCATCACTTGAAGCGTCATCATCTCACTTCACAGCAGAGTGCTTGGATCTGGAGAGGTCAGGCAGAGCAAGAGCTTTCTTGATATTTTCAATAACATCGCTTCCTCCTTCGGGTACATTTGTGGAAGATCTTGATCCTTTTGAGGATGAAGATCCGAAAACAGGGGTAGATGTGGACAACACTTGGGGTGTTTGTTGTCCTAACGATCTTGCTTTGCTCCTCATAACTGGTCCATAGCATCCAAAGGTAACATCGAGAATTCTTTCCACATCATCATAGAACCTGTAATTATCAGCCTAGGCGGAAGTTGAACTGGAGTTGATTTTCTTGGAAGCCATTTCATTGTTCTTGAACTTTGGTGATTGAAAAGTTGAGATGAGAGGTAGAGATTGTCCCACTGGGTGTGCCAGAATTTGTGGACAATAAAATGCGTCGAGAAAATAAAATCAAGACCGAAAAATATCGCAACAATCATAGTCTTCTATTTCAAATATTTGAGTGTTACAATCTCTCCGAATCCTCCAATTCTTCTTTTCAACGATAAATAAAAGAGCCTCCGAGCTTAATCTCAAAGTTTATTTTATTTTAATCCAAGTGCTTGAAGCATGATCTTGATCTTGACGTACTTTTAATCCAAGGGCTTGCAACTTGTTCTTGAATCTTCGTCTTGATCTTTTAATCCTTAGAACACTTGAATGCTTGTAACTTTTAGAGAAATCCGCAGCGTTTTATCCGCGAGCTCCCTCTTGCTTCTTGTTATAACTTCTGTTGTCTTTTCAGAGTTATGAAGACCCCTATTTATAGTTATGGGAGGGAAAAGTTATGATAAGAACAAACTCTTTCCGACCAATCAAATTGAAGTGTGACAAGGTCGCATTTGATTGGCCAGAACATGTCACTTGCACACGTGGCACGATTTCATTGGCCTTTTAATTAGACTTGGCATACCTTGTCATTTTGACATGTAGCATGATCCTATTGGCTCTTCCATTTGACTTAGAGCGCCACGTCATTTCACGCGTGACACCAAACGGGGCCTTTAGGAAAATGATATCTTGGGCCTAATGAAGTGGGCTCATCATTTGTAGCCCAATTAAATGGGCTAGCCCAATTATATTGGACTTATATAATTAATCTAATTATATTATCTCATAATCTTTATTTGGACTAGTATATTTAAAATATAGTCCAAATTATTTATTGAATTTGAATTCAATAAATATTTTACATGCCTACAGGTATAAAAGCCCATTTTAGGAGAATAAGATATTGATAATATTGAAAGTCAGATGAATATGCGCATCTTAACTTAGCAATGAGTATATTTTTGTTCTCCACCATTCATTAATTAAGGCGAAGCTAGGAGAAAAGGGAAAGCAAAGATGGAAGAGTCCGGTGCCGCACAAGGAATGACTAGAACGACAAGAATCTACACACCTGGAAATTTGGGAGGGACAAGTAAGGAAGCTACCACCAAAAAACCCATCATTGAAACTGGTCTGGATGATCTCTGGAGGGAAGAACAGGTTGGAAGAAAAATAAGGAAAGAGAAGAGGAGAAAAAAAAAGGAAAAGGGTATAACTAAATCCCTAGATTGAAGACACAAATAATGGATTGGGAGCCTTTTAAGGTGGATTGTATATATTTTGTAACTAGAATTTGTTTAGGTCGGATAAATACCAAAACATGGACATTTTTCGTAATAAGATTTCAAATAGTGTATAGGATCGAAAAAATTCCATAAAGATTTCCAATGGATACATGTTATTAAAAGATAAAAGAAAGATGATTTTAGCTAATGATCTCCACTAATACCACTATTTTAGTTTACATTTGTGGCTATAATCGATTCCTATTTAGATTAGGACTTATAAAAGTATAACAACCGGAAGGTTACTTTTCATTAATTTAGGCAAATGATTTATATGAATAGAATTTACTCGATTTAAATTCCTAAATATTAGGAGTTTCTTTTTACATAATTTCAATATCGTTATAAATAGAATTCTATTTAGAGTGAATGTCTATCTTTTAGAGAGTTCTACTTTGTGGCTAAGTCATTTTTCCCTTATAAATAGAGGGGTCTTACCCCATTGTAAATCATCCCAAAATTCAATAACAATTTCCTCTCTTTCTCTGCAATATTGTTCTTGCTCTTTTATTGTTTCATAAAACGTTATCAGCACGAGACTCTACCGTCTCAAGAGCTCTTTGAGAAGATTAAGGTATAACTTTTCTCTTTTTTTTTAATTATGACTGACATTATGAAAAGAAAGTGCGTTGCCCTTAAAATTTCGGGCAAGAACTATATGACATGGGTGTTGGATGCTGAAATCCATTTTGATGTAATGGGTCTTGGAGACGCCATTAAAGACAAAAATAAAGAATCTACCCAAGACTATGCTAAGGCCTTCATTTTCTTGCGCCATCACCTTGATAAAGGTTGAAAATTGAATATCTCACAGTCAAAGATCCACTTGTTTTGTGGAATGGCTTAAAAAAAAGATATGACAACTTAAAGTTGGTCACTCTTCCACAAGCACGATATGATTGGGCTCATCCGAGGCTCCAAGACTTTAAGTCTGTTTCTGAATATAATTCTGCAATGTTCAAAATTATTTCTAAATTGAAGCTATGTGGAGATACTATCACTGACTATGATATGCTTGAAAAAAATGTTCACAATGTTTCATGCTTCCAATATGGTCTTGCAACAGCAATACCGAGAGAAAGGTTTCAAAAAGTACTCTGACTTGATTTATATTCTCCTTTTGGCTGAGCAAAATAATGACTTGCTCATGAGAAATCACGAAAATCGACCCACTAGGTCTACACCATTGCCTGAAGTGAATGAGGTGTATTCCCATTATGCCAAACGTGAGAAAGGCCGTGGCCCTATTAATGGTCGTGGTCGTGTCGTGGTCGTGGCCGTGGACAAGGAAGAAATTTTCCTGGTGTTAATCACCCCCAAAGAAAAATAACCACCAAAAGTGGAAAGGGAAATATGAGAAGCCAAAGGCAAATGGTTCAGAAACTGAATGTTATCGTTGCAGTGGAAAAGGCCATTGGGCAATTATTTGTCATGTACCAAGACATTTGGTTGAGCTTTATCAAGAATCTCCAAAGAATAAAGGACCTTAAGCTAATTTTGTCTATAAAAATGAATTTGACATCACCCACTTAGATGTGACAGACTTCTTTGAGCGCCCTGATGGAAAAATACACCACTTGATCGGTGATGGATCCGTGGTTAAAGATGATTGACTAGTTTAATCTTTATTTTCCCTATTCGTAGTAGTGAATGGATAAACATCGTGTAATCACAGTTCTATACATGAGTAGTCATTAGTATCAACTAGTATTATTTATTTTATAATTAAAGTTAGTTCGTTTTAGCAGAATGTAATTCTAGAATCATCTGTTATTTTGTCAGCACCTAATGGTTTTAATACATTACCTAATGTGACTAATATGCTAATATATAGTTTCATTATATTGTCAGGCAATATAAATAAATTATCTACCACTTTAAAACATATCACGTTGTTCTCTTGATTTGTCGTATTTGACAAAATCATTCACTGGGTATCCATGTATACATCATAAGTTGGAAAACTACTTTTATAGCCATGTACAATTTTCCCATAACAATGTGCACGTACTTAAAAAAAAATAAAGTTGATATTATGTAAAAAAATTATTTCTTTTTCTCTAAAAATACTAATATTTATTTGTATATTTCTTTTGTATGTCAAACCATGGGAAGCAAATATGGATATCTCACAAAACAAACTTGCATCAAAATTCAATTGTAAAAATATTTGCTTAGTTGATGCATGTATGACACATACAATATTCAAAGAGAAGAAATATTTCTCTCATTTAAGTATGTGTAAGGCAGATGTTACTATAATTTTTGGTAGTAGTAAATTAATTGAAGGCTCTGGAAAAACTACTATAACTCTGCCTAAGGGAACAATACTTATCATAGAGAATGCTATGTTCTCCTCCAAGTCCAAGAGGAACTTGTTGAGTTTTAAAGATATCCTCCGAAATGGATATCATATTGAGACAATGGATGAGAATAATCTTGAATATTTCATCATTACCAAGAGTGTCTCTGGCCAATNCATTCTATTGTAAACCATAAGGTTACTGATTCCAATACTTTTGTACTTTGGCATGATCGATTGGGACACCCTGGATCAATTATGATGAGACGAATTATAGAAAACTCAAATGGGCATCCATTAAATAATTTAAAGATTCTTTTAAATAATGAATTTTCTTGCACATCTTGCTATCAAAGCAAGTTAATTATAAGACCATCACCAACAAAGGTTGGGATTGAGTCCCCTGCGTTTTTGGAACGTATACAAGGGGACATTTGTGGACCTATTCACCCTTGTGGGTAATTTAGATATTTTATGGTCTTAATAGATGCATCCTCTAGATGGTCTCATGTGTGCCTATTGTCATCTCGCAACCTCGCGTTTGCAAAATTAATGGCAAAAATAATTCGATTACGGGCGCAATTCCCCGATAATCCACTTAAGTCTGTTAGACTTAATAATGCTGCTGAGTTTTCATCCCAAGCATTTAATGATTATTTCTTATCAATTGGGATAAAAGTTTAACATATTGTAGCTCATGTTCACACTCAAAATGGCGTTGCAAAGTCTTTAATTAAACGTCTGCAATTGATAGCAAGATCGTTACTCATGCAAACGAGGCTACCCACTTCTGTTTGGGGTCACGCCATTTTGCATGCAGCAATGCTAGTTCGTCTCAGACCGACAAATTATCATAAGTATTCCCCGTTGCAATTAGTTTTGGGTCATGAACCTAATATATCCCATTTAAGAATATTTTGATGCGCAATATATGTGCATGTAGCACCGCGATATCACACCAAAATGGGTCCCCAAAGAAGGTTAGGAATATATGTTGGGTTTGAATCGCCCTCCATTATTCACTATCTTGAAACATTAACGAGGGATTTATTCACTACTCGATTTGCAGACTGTCGATTTGATGAGACACTTTTCCCAAAATTAGGGGGAGAAATTGGTGAAACCAAACGGGAAATTTTGTGAAAAAATCCATCATTGTCTCATCTTGATCCACGTACCTCTGTTTGTGAAAAATAGGTGCAAAAGATTATCCTTTGCAAAGAATAGAAAATCAAATGCCAGACACATATACGGATTTGAAAAGGATAACAAAATCACATATCCCTGCAGAGAATGTTCCAATCCGTATTGATGTCCCTATTGGACAATCTTATAGTGTCATAGCTAATGAGTCACAAGCATAGCTAAAATGTGGCAAACCACTGGGTTCTAAGGATCGAAATCCTAGAAAAAGAAAAATAAATGATCAAAATGACACTACGAAAGAGTCTCATGAAGAAATCCACGATTTAATAAATTCTGAGATTCATAAAGAAACCGCTAAGCCCGAGACTCAAGATAATAAGGAATTATCAATAAATCCAATCGATATTGAGACAAATTTGAATCAAGTCGATATAGTGGTGGATTATGTCTTTGCATATAATGTTGCATCAAACATTATGCAAGATAATGAGAATCTTGAACCTCAATCTGTTGGAGAATTTCGACAAAGACATGATTGGCCAAAATGGAAAGAAGCAATCCAATCAGAGTTGAATTCACTTGCGAAACATGAAGTTTTTGGGCTTGTAGTCCAAACACCTAATGGTGTTAAGCTTGTTGTCTATAAATGGGTCTTCGTACGCAAGAGGAATGAGAAAAATGAGGTACAAATATATAAGGCACGCCTTGTTGCACAAGGATTTTCACAAAGGCCTGGTGTCGATTATGAAGAGACATATTCACCCGTCATGGATTCTATAACGTTTCGTTATCTCATTAGTTTTGCTGTCCATGAAAATATTGACGTGCATTTAATGGATTATTTACCGCCTACCTTTATGGCTCACTTGATAATGAGATATACATGAAAATTCCCGAGGGATTTAAAATGCCTAACGCACATAATTCAAAGTCCCGGGAAATGTTTTCAATCAAATTGCAAAGATCTTTGTATGGTCTAAAGCAATCAGGACGTATGTGGTATAATCGTCTTAGTGAGTATTTATTAAAGGAAGGTTATATAAATGATGCCATTTGTCCATGTGTTTTTATAAAGAAAACAACATCGGAATTTGTTGTACTTGCCGTATATGTTGATGACATAAACCTTATTGGAACTCCTATAGAACTCCAAAAGGCAATTGATTATTTAAAGAAAGAATTCGAGATGAAAGATCTCGGAAAGACAAAATTATGTCTTGGTTTGAAAATTGAACACTTGGTAAACGGAATTTTTGTTCATCAATCTACTTAAATAGAAAAGGTACTGAAACGGTTTTACATGGATGGAGAACATCCATTAAGTACTCCGATGGTTGTTCGATCACTTGATGTGAATAAGGATTCATTCCAACCTCGAGAAGAGAATGAAGAGCTACTTGGTCCTGAGTACCATATCTTAATGCAATTGGTGCACTAATATATCTTGCCAACACTACAAGTCCTGACATAATTTTTTCAGTTAATGTCTTAGCAAGATATAGCTCTGCTCCTACAAGAAGACATTGAATGGAATCAAACATATATTACGGTATCTAAAAGGAACTACTGATATGGGCTTATTTTATGGCAATAATTATAGTCCTGATCTTGTTGGTTATGCCGATGCTGGGTATTTATCTGATCCACATAAGGCCCGATCTCAAACAGATTATGTGTTTACCTGTGGAGGCACTGCTATATCTTGGCGATCGACTAAGCAATCGATCGTGGCTACTTCATCTAATCATGCAGAGATAATTACTATTCATGAAGAAGGTCGAGAATGTGTGTGGTTGAGGTCTATAATACATCTTATTCGAGACAAATGTGGTTTGAAGTGTGATAAACTACCCATGATTTTGTATGAAGACAATGAAGCATGCATATCACAATTAAAGGGAGGATTCATAAAAGGAGATAGGACAAAACACATTTCACCAAAGTTATTTTTCACACATGATCTTCAAAAGAATGGTGATATCAATGTGAAACAAATTCGTTCAAGTGATAATATGGCTGATTTGTTCACAAAATCTCTACCGACGTCAACCTTCAAGAAGTTAGTGTACAAGATCGGGATGCGAAGGCTCAAGGATGTGAATTGATGCTCTCATCAGCGGTAGTTAATGCGCATTGCACTCTTTTTCCCTTACAAGGTTTTGTCCCACTGGGTTTTCCTTGCAAGGTTTTTAGCGAGGCAATCAAAAGGCTCATTTCTTAACATGTGTACTCTTTTTCCTTTTCTAGAATTTTTCCCATTGGGTTTTATTTTAGTTAAGGTTTTAACGAAGCACATTACTTGTTGAATAGACATTCAAGGAGGAGTGTTATAAATAGAACTCTATTTAGAGTGAATGACTATATTTTAGAGAGTTTACTTTGTGGCTAAGTCATTGTTTTCTTATAAATAGAGGGGTCTTACCACATTATAAATCATTCCAAAATTCAATAAGAATTTCCTCTCTTTCTCTGCAATGTTGTTCTTGTTCTTTTTTTGTTTCATAACAAATATGGAAATAATTCAATTCACAGGCCTAAATATTAGAGAAATTAATTAAGTGACTATTTTGTCTAATGTGAAATTAATTTTTGAACGGTAAAAAAAGCTAACGACATTTCACTAAGGGTCTTCGTACTTTTAATATATATATATATATATATATATATATGTTGTATCAATAATACGCTTCAACCAACAAAGGTTGTGGTGAGGTCTCGGATTTGAGCACTGGATATGGAGCCGCCCTTGATAGGGAGCGCTTTACCCCAAATATGGGACTTTTCGGCGCGAATCCGAATTTTAATCGGGCTTAAATATGAGTACCGACACAAGATGAAAAACCAAAAATAAAAATACTACTCTTCATAGCACTCCAAAAATAAAAATACTACTGTATCGGTTACTAACTATTCAGAAGGTTTTTTGTCTTCAAAATATAATTTCATGATTATAAAATTGCTCGGTTGCTTATTCTTCCAAGAATATCTTTTTCCATCAAGATACAAATTCCATGATATATGGATAAAATTGTAATAGTTATAACTCTTTCTGATGTTAAATTAATGAAATTCTAATCCCAATTAATTTCAATTTTTCAAATTATATGTCCTACTTACTCTTGATCTATAGTCACAACAATTCCACAAGGATAAGTAACGTTTGGCTAAAAATTCATGTTTTTACATGTAATTTTCATTGCGTTATACCTCAATCTTGTTAATTTTTATGTGAATATTTGTGACTCGAGATTAATAATGTTATTTATATGTATATAAGTCAATTGGAAGTGATTTAGAAAGTTTGCATGCAAAGTGAAGTAAAAATGGAAGAATCTGCAGGAAGTATTAGTTTGGTGCCCAGGTCCCGGACAGCAAAGTGAGGTTTACTTCGCCAGACCGAGACCGGAGAAGAAGAAACCAGAAAAGTCCCAGACAACGTAGCGAGGTCCACTTCGCCGCACCGGGACCGGAGCATAAAATATAGCTTCTTCCATTCGAATTAGGAGAAGCCCAATTCGCCCTAACAAACCCTAGCCGCTATAAATACATCAAAAGATATACTTTTAAGGGAGAGACACTACTTTGGAAGGAGAGAGGACTTTAGAGACATTATTTGGGAGGCAAGAACATTAAACAAATTTTGGAGGAGAAAATATCGAGTTCCTCAATCCTTCATCTTTTTATAATTTGTTTATGCAAAATATTTGAAAAATTGTTGCTACGAACATGAGTGGCTACACACTCTAGTTTCTAGGGTTGTGGTTGACATGATTATTAATGTTTATTAATTACATATTCGATAATTCAGATTATCATCTTGTGGTTATTTCTTTAATTCCAGTTTCAACTTGTGAATTGTTGTAGCTACCAATTCACCCTACTATCTATGCTATGCTTGGGAAGGCGTGTTTAGATTAGAATAAAATTATAAAGAGCTTGTTTCCGAATTCGTGGCTCGGGGAATGATTTTGCGGTTAATATAGGAATATACCTAACAGTCTTGCCTGGTTAAATACAGTATTATATTTGTTCATGATAGACTCAATGACATATGAATATAGGATTGATATATTGTGGATAAACGAGTAGTATTTTGGGAACATGCTATTCATATAAACGATCCGGTCAATTAGCAACCATTGATAATTTAGATTAACAAGTGTGATTATTGAATTTAATAGGATTGATAAACCAACCACAACCTTGGAATCTTCATCTCTCTTCTGAGTAAAATCCGAAAACACACGTTTGCATCCTTGATAAACTAGCGAATTACTTGTTCAACTTATGCAAAAGTAGTTTAGTAGAGAAACAATATTTTTGATTATCTTGGGCAGTTAATTGATTTTAGCTAGCTTAGTTAACGATTAATCTAAGTCTCTGTGAGTTCGACATTTGACTTTGAAGTAACTTTATTATTGATGGCAACGTATACTTGTGTGTACTTGGAGAACCAACAAGTTTTTGGCGCTGTTGCAGGGGACTTAGTGATTATTTACTTAATTTAAGCTTTTATTCGTTATTTGTTCAAGTTTTAATTTTCATTTTGCATTATTTGTATTAACACATGCTCTTTTATTGGATGCGGAGGAGTAGAAGTGCGAACAACCTCTTTCCTCTTGATCCTGAAATAGAACGAACACTTCGCAGAGAAAGGAGGAAAATCGAAGCTAGAACTAGAACAGAAGGAGAGTTGGACATCATCGTTCAACCTCAACCACTAGAGATCGCAAGTAATGAAGAGCGACCAGTGATAGAGGCTGAAAGGCCTAATCTTGCTAATGTGATTGAGGCTATAGTGAAGCGTGATATAACGGGTCACTTTGAGCTCAAACAGTACATGGTACAACTGATTTCGTTCAATGGGCAGTATGTGGGTCTATATCATTGTTACACCCCGCAATATTACGTCGATATTACGTCTCACAGTATTATATTACGATGATGATATGTCTCGCAGTATTAAATTAGGACGATGTTGCACCCTGTAGTATTGTACGTTGAATTTGTCGTAAGGTAATCTAGTCTAAGGAAAGAGATAATTTGGAGATTATATGGATTATGCTATTTTAAACAAATGAATTTGTCTTCCAAGTTTGACATATTGAGATAAAATACGGTTCAATCGTTAATACTCGATATTTATGGACTAGTGCCACACAAGGTACTACATGACCATGCTAGTAAGGTGTACAACGTATGTTAAAAGAGAGTAGTATTTTAAGCAAGTTGAGATAATTCTTAATTATTCGGGTAATTGGTTAATTACCGGGTAACGAGATATTACCCAATTAATTGGGGATATATTGGATAAGTATTAAGAAAAAACATGAGGTGGCAGCCCCCATGCAATTGGCATGACTCATATCACAAATTGAAAGGTGGCATCTAAATATCATTTGCAATGACACTTACATACAAAACTACAAAGAATTTAAAAGTTAGATTGTAGTCTTCATTGATTATAAGACTTCGTTCAAGAATCCAAACAGATTCAAGAACGGGAAATTTCATTCCAACAAAGAACGGACATTATTCTTGAATCAAATGACAACCAATTCCAACATCAGTAACATGAATTCAACGATCAAATGACAAACAATTCCAATTCATTATTCATTTTATGAATGATGTCATATAAATCAGTTATATAAATGTAAATAGATTCGACAAAATTCATGCGAAATGTCTTGATATTATAGCAACGCGGGAGTTGCGATTTTAAGGAAGTACGGTGCAATCTTTTCTGGGAACATCATACGGATTTTTTCCCACTCCAGGTATGTTAAGGCTAATCTGTTCCTTTATTTTGCATGATCTCGTAATTACACAAGTTTGATAACGAGGCATAAAGAAAAATTCATATCCCGAAATTTACGTATATTTTGCTGGTCTCGCAAGTTTCTTATATTTTCCTAGTTTTGTAAGTTACAATATTCTCCTTATCGGGACTTCATATTCAATTGAATATTTCCTTCTTCCATTCAAGAGATGAGAGAGTTTATATATACAATATATAGTATTTTCATTACCATAGAGCTATAATCGATGGGCAGGCCCCATTTGGGCAACCTCCGATCAGATGGTAAGTTATATACCGATACTACTGTGGCCGAGCGCCTATGAGCGAGCCCAGTTGGTCGAGATACAAAGCCTAGTATGGCCGAGCGCCTATGAGCGAGCCTACTATGGTAGAGCAGTTATATATATATATATACCGAGCCTTATAGGGTCGGACAACTATTTTACATACTATATTGAGAGAGTTGATTCAGTATCAGCAAGTAAGCATATCTTCAGATTATCTTTGACTTCCAGCTACTTGCAGTTATTATATTATCAGTTCAGTTTCAGCTTTCAGTATATTGCCTTACATACTCAGTACATTATTTTGTACTAACGTCCCTTTTTTCTGGGGACACTGCATTTCATGCCCGCAGGTCCCGATAGACAGGTCGAGAGCCCTCCAAGTAGGTTGTCAGCTCAGCGGAAGATGTTGGTGCGCTCCATTTGCTTCAGAGTTTCTTGTTTGGTTAGTATGATTTAGACGTGTATTGTTTAGCATGACGGGACTCTGTCCTGACCTTTATGAAAATTATGTATTCTTAGAGGCTTGTAGACAAATGTCATATACGTAAAATATTATATAGCCTTGTTGGCCTATGTTCAGTAGACGAGTGGTTATTTTGGTCTTATAGGAACATATGTCCTAGATATTAATTGGTATCACATGTTGTATTCTATTTATCTCACGACAGCCTTCCGACTCAGTTTTCTATGATATATATGACATGAAAAGACACGTTATTTTGGTACTTTGTTGAGTAAGGTACCGAGTGCCCGTTGCGGCCCATAGGTTTGGGTCGTGACACTCATGAAGATCCACAACGACACATTCAGAATTTTTTGGAAATTATGGATACTTATACTTATTCGAATGTTTTCAAAGACTACATCAGACTGACGCCGTTTCTCTTTTCTCTACTGGGGGAAACCAAAGAATGGTTATAAAACGAGCTCGCAAACTCGATCCATAATTGGGATGATCTAGCACGAAAATTCTTAATCAAGTTTTTTCCCACTAAGAAGACAAAGTCGTTGAGGAGCAAGATTCTTGGGTTTCAACAATGAGATAGCGAGACTCTTCGTCAAGATTAGAAAAGGTACAAGAAGCTACTCACAGACTGCCCACATCATTGTCAGACTAATGAGGTGTTGGTTCACACTTTCCTTGATGGGTTGGACGAGACATCAAAGATGAATCTTGATTCAGCATGTGGGGGTAGTTGCATGGAATGACCATATAGTGAAATCCAGATCCTGCAAAATAATTTCACTACTAATGATAATAATTGGCAAGGAGATGGGGAACCACAAAGAGCACTTAAACAGAAGGCAACAAGTGTAATTGAGCTTGATGATTTCCCAGCCATGAGGGCAGATATAGCAAGACTAGCAAATCGGATGAATAAAATGACAATTCACCAAGCACAATAGATACAACATGTGCAACATATGTCTACTTGGTGCGAGTTATGTGGTGAAGTTCATACAAGCGACATATGCCCTATGAATCCCGAGTCTATCTACTATGTGAGGCAACAAGCTAGAGGTCCAATGAATCAAATTGCTCAATACGGTAACACATACCGTCCGAACTTTAGGAATCATCCTAACTTCTCTTGGGGTGGAAATCAGAATAATAGGCCTCAAGCTAATTACAATCAGCTACCTAAACCCCCACAAAAAGCAGAGGTGATTTTGACTAACATGATGAAAAAGCTCTTGATAGACAATCATAAAGTTATGGCTTAGAATCAACAAGCTAGGGCTGAGAATCAACAATTGCGCACAGAGTTTAAAAATCCAGAGAGGTAGTTTGGGGAAATGGCTAACTATCAGAACATTAAACGTGTTGGAGCTCTCCGAAGTGATACACAGAAAAATCCTCAAATCAATGCAATGACGTTGAGAGAAGAGAGTTAGTAGATGTGCCTAAGGAAAAAAAAAGAGTTGTCTGGGCTCGAAAAAGAAAGAGTTCCAAAACCTGTAGAGGTAGATGAGAAAAACAAAACAGAGTTTGAGCATATATCAAAGAGATGCCACCCTCTTTTCCTCAAATATTGAGAAAGAAGAATGATGAGTACATGTTTCACAAATTCTAGATATGCTAAAGCAGATACACTTGAACATCCCTTTAGTGGACATGCTTTGTCATGTTCCAAATTATGCAAAATATATTAAGGATATAGTGGCAAATAAAAGGAGGTTCACTAAGTTTGAAACCGTCGCACTTACTGAAGAGTACACTTCCAGGATTCAACACAAGCTTCCACAAAAGCTTAAGGACCTGGGTAGTTTTACCATCCCCATGAGGATTGGTCAGATTGATGTGGGTAGAGCCTTGTGTGATTTGGGTGCAAGTATCAATCTGATGTCGTTGTCAGTGTTCAAACAATTAGTCTTAGGAGCTCCGAGACCCACCACAGTGATGCTACAGTTAGCTGATAGATCTTATGTTTATCCCATGAGGCTGATTGAGGACGTCTTGCTGCAGATTGGGAAGTTTATTTTCCCAGCACATTTTATCATCCTGGACTATGAGGCTGATGAGTTAGTTCCTATCATCTTGGGACGACCTCGCTTGGCTACTGGAGATGCAATTATCAAAGTCCGAGGAGGTAAGATGATCATGAGGGTGGACAATGAAGAAGCAGTCTTCAATGTATATCGAGCCATTCAGTTGCCTTGTTATTATGAGGACCTTGCCATGATTTATGTGGTGGAGATAAATGAACTTGTCGTAGAGCCAAGTGCGTTTAAAGAAGATGCACTAAAAAAAGCATTGATGTTGTTCAATCACTTGGAACTTGAAGAAGAGTTTGAGGAGATGTTGCAAATTCTGGATGCATCTTGTGAATACATAAGAGAAAGATCCCAATTTGAGCCTCTAGATAGGCCAATTGGCCCTCCCCCTAAACCTCAGTTGAGGAGGCCCTAAAACTGGAACTTAAACCCTTACCATCTCATCTTCATTATGAATATTTAGGAAGTTCTAGCACTTTACCTGTGATTGTTTCTTCTCATTTATCTAACTTGCAGGAAGAAAAGCTATTAAGGGTATTGAGGGAGCATAAGCGTGCCATTGGTTGGACAATGTCTGACATAAAGGGTATTAGCCCTGCATTCTGCATGCACAAAATATTCATGGAGGAGGGACACAAGCCTAGCATGGAACATCAACACCGCCTACATCCAATCATGAAAGAGGTGGTAAGAAAAGAAATGCTTAAGTGGATCGACGCAGGTATATTATTTCCTATCTCTGATAGTAAGTGGGTAAGCCCTATCCAATGTGTACCTTAAAAAGGGCGTATGATTATTGTAGTGAATGAACAATATGAATTAATCCCAACTAGGACTGTGACTAGTTGGCAAATATGCATAGATTAGAGGAATTTGAATAATGCTACACAGAAAGATCACTTTCCTCTCCCCTTCATTGATCAAATTCTTAACAAGTTAGCTGGAAAGGAATACTATTGTTTCCTTGACGACTATTCGGGGTATAATCAGATTTCTATTGCCCCGGAAATCAAGAAAAAACAACTTTTACATGCCCATATGGCACGTATGGATTATGTAATGCACCTGCAACTTTTCAAAGGTGTATGATGGCTATTCTCATTGATATGGTGGAGAGATTTGTGGAGGTCTTTATGTATGATTTTATATGTTCGGTTCCTCTTTTGATGAATGCTTTACCAATCTTGCTAAAGTGCTTGCTAGGTGCGAGGAGACTAATATGGTACTAAATTGGGAAAAGTGTCATTTATGGTACGTGAAGGTATAGTGCTGGGGCAAAAGGTGTCCAAAGATGGACTGGAAGTTGATAAGGCTAAGATGGAAGCAATTGAAAAGTTTCCACCGCCAATTCAGTGAAAAGAGTTCAGAGTTTTCTGGGACATGCATGTTTTTATCACCGATTTATAAAGGATTTATCAAAAAAAATTCCTCTCTTTTGTGCAGGTTGTTAGAGAAGGATGTGCCATTCAAGTTTAACGATGTTTTTCAGAAAGCATTCTAGGAGCTGAAAAAAAAGGTTAGTGAGTGCATCAATCATAGTGGCTCCTGAATGGAACGAGCCATTCGAGCTGATATGTGATGCTAGTGATGGTGTAATTAGGTCTTTATTGGTCCAGAGAACGAGCAAAATATTTCACTCCATTTAATATGCAAGAAACACTCTCACTCCTGCTCAAATAAATTATACTGTGACTGAAAAGGATTTGCTTGCTGTAGTGGGGGCGTTCAATAAATTTTGGGCTTATTTGGTTGGAATCAAAGTCATTGTCTACACAGACCATGCATCCATCAGGTATTTGTTCGAAAAGAAAGATTCTAAACCAAGTCTAGTCCGTTGAGTTTTACTCTTACAAGAATTTGACTTGGAGATCAGAGACCGTAAAGGAATAGAGAATCAAGTTGCCGATCACTTTTCCAAGTTAGAAAATCATAATCATGTAGTTGAGGGAGATGTCATCAAGGAAACCTTCCCGGATGAGAAATTGTTGGCTGTTACTGCTAGGGAGGGGCCATGGTATGCAGATTTTGTAAACTATATGGCAAGTGGAGAAATGCCACCTAACCTTGAACCTCATGCTAAAAATAAGTTATTGCGAGATTTGAGATCATATGTGTGGGATGAGCCATTTCTGTTCAAATCTTGTACTGATTAGTTAAACAGAAGATATGTTCCCAAATCTGAAATAAATGCTATCTTACATGATTTTCATGCATCGTCTTATGGTGGTCATCATGCGGGTGACAAAACGGTAGCCAAGGTGTTGCACAATCGGGTTTCTATCGACCTAGGTTGTTTAAATATGCCCATGAGTACATGAGGAATTGTGATAGATGCCAGATAACGACAATGATTACGAAAAGGCTTGAGATGCCATTGTATGGTATTATGGAGGTTGAAATCTTCGATGTGTGGGGAATTTTTTTATGGGTCCATTTCCCCGTCCAATGGGTGCAAGTACATTTTGGTGGCCGTTGACTATGTGTCGAAGTGGGTGGAGGCCATTTCTCTTCCTAGCAATGATGCCAAGGCTGTGGTTAACTTTGTGAAAAAGCATATCTTTACAAGGTTCGGCACTCTGAGAGTGATGATAAGTGATGGGGGCACACATTTCTGTAACAAACTGTTGGAAAATGTCTTAGTGAAATACGGGGTCAAACATAAGGTTGCGACCGCCTACCATCCTCAGACTATTGGACATTAGACTAGTGGACAAGTTGAAGTGTCAAATAGATAGATAAAGCAGATTCTGGAGAAGACGGTTTGTGCAAGTGGGAAAGATTGGGCTGCAAATCTTGATGATGCTCTATCGGAATACCGGACCGCCTACAAAACTCCAATAGAAGCCACCCCTTACAAGCTGCTTTATGGGAAGGCATTCCATTTACCGGTGGAACTTGAGCACAAGGCCTATTGGGCGACAAAGAAGCTGAACTTTGATGCAGAATTAGCATGTGAAAAACAGTTGATGCGATTGAACGAGCTTGATGAGTTTTTCTTGAACGCGTATGGGAATGCCAATTTATATAAAGAAAAGAGCAAGCACTGGCATGATAAGAATGTCCACAATCACGAGTTTGAACCGGGCCAATTTATTCTCTTGTTCAATTCAAGGTTGAGATTCTTTCCGGGGAAGCTCAAATCGAGATGGTCAGGCCCGTTTGAGGTAGTAAGAGTCACTCCACATGGTGCAATTGAGTTGCACGTTGTAGGTGGAGAGAGAACGTTCTTATGAACAGAAAAAGAGTAAAGCACTATTATGCAGGTGACTTTGGTCTTGAGAAGTCGAAGGTGTTACTAGTCAATGATTAGGCGAGATTATGCATCGTGCCGCGATGTTAAATTAGGCGCTTGTTGTGAGGCAACCCAGCTTTACTGGTTTTTTTATTTTTATTTTATTATATAATTTTTGTAGTGTATGTTTTTATTTTGTAGGATTATAAGAATAGGAAGAAAATCCATTGGAAGAGTGCAAAAGCGAGCTAGATGGTAAGAACTAAGTGTGGAATGCCCACACAAAGGACTATGCCGCGGGAAGTCTTAGTACCTCGTGAGCCGTGATTTCTTCGGCTTTTGACCTTTCAGGGAGTTTTTTGTCCACCCTCCTTATTGTTTTTCTTTATTTGTGCATTGGGGATTCTGCACTCTTTTAAGTGTGGGGTGGGAGAATTCCTCTAGATAATAAGTAGTGGTATGTTAGGAAAAAGTTAACTTCTTATTTGATTTTTTCTTATTTTTGTCTTCGTACTTGTGTAGTAGTTTAGTAGCTTATTTTTTTAAAAATGTGGAAAATAAGAAAAACCGAAAAAGGTAGAAAAATTGGACTTTTTCCGGCGATGGATCTCTTACACAGTTTTCTTGAGGATTAAAGTCTAAACAAAAAACCAAAAATATTTCTTTTAGTTTCCTTTAGGTAGTAATAATCCCTCATGGTTTTTCTTTGTACCTAGGTTCTTTTTCATGGGATGTAGTTTGAACTGAGTCATAGTTTAGTCTTTAGTAAATAAATGGAGGAAAGATAAGATCCCTAGGCGCCCTTGACTTGTTTGATAGTAGCATATTTAGGCTTTGGCATGTGTAGTATCTTCCCTATGTGCTAAAATTGCTTATGATGCCTTGGTTATTTGGATAGCATGTTTTTGATGCCTATGCCTAATTTTCTTGACTTATGTTCACGTTGTGCTTAATGCTTAATATCTTGTGGCTCCGTGAATACTTGCATTAGTTTGAGATTTGGAATGCGACCGTCTTTAGTAAGTCATGTGCCATGTATGAAGTGATTTTTGCGTAGACCATGTCATTGTACTTGTGTCTAGAATTTTCCCGGTATTTGAGTCGATACAAATTTTTTGGTGAGACTCGGTTTGAAAAATAATTTTAGGTTGTCTTTGTTCTCTTTGAGTTTAATTCTTATCACAAATAAAATTTGTCCCTAGTTTTAATGATTATCACAAATAAATCTATCCCTAGTTAGTCATGTTGAGCCTATATACTTTTAGTTGGCACCCACATTACAAGCCTATGTCCCGATTAGTTCTTAATTGACATTGTTTTGATCCTTTTACCTCTTAAACTACTTTAATTATGAAATGAGCGCTAAAAATAGTAAGGAGGGAATTTGGGTGGCTTTCGAGTGGAACCAATGAAAGGAAGAAAGATGCACTTATTTTGTAAAAGAATACACTATTAGCGAAAATTGAAAAAAAAATCTGTAAAAAGAGAAGGAAAAATTTAGATGAATAAATTGATATCTTGTTCTTGCTAGTGGGTATGAATTAAAGTAGTGCCAATAGAAAGAGAAAAAGTTGTTAGGGATGATTTTAGTTGTAAAATTGAAGTTGGGATTGAAGAATTTGTGCTTATAGTTTATTATGAGATGTGTTAAAGTGCTTAGGGAGGGTTAGCCTCCAGTATTAAATATATCCATCCCGTCCCTTAGCCCACATTACAACTATGAAAAAGTCCAAATTGATTTTAGATCGAGTGAGCCTACATTCGTAGAGATTTACATTAAGGTCAAGCATATGGTATCAATTGCATTCATGTGACTTCTTTTGTGAGAGTGAGAGATTTTATATGATATATATGAGTCTTTAAAATATATTTGAGCATTTGACTTGAATGTGTTGATTGAACTTACTCATTTGTCTTGTTGTGAGGGCATATGGTTTCATGAGGGAAATGTAACATTATTATACTTCTTTAGGATGTTGGGTGTTCAAGCCATGAGTGCATTGTGACACAGAGTCGATTTTAGAGGCTAGGATTATTATAAGCATGTCGTCTTTGCTGTGTTTTTGAAGAATAGCATAAGTTAAAGGAAGTGTAAGTGATTGCATATGCTACAGTATAGTTGTTTCTATCAACCATGATCATTGGTGTAGTGTGATTCAAATGTGTAAATATAAAGTGCCCAAGAATAGTGTTAATTGTTGGTTGCTCTAGGACGAGCAATAGCTTAAGTGTGAGGTGGTGATTTTTGGCTAAAAATCCATATTTTTGCATGTAATTTGCTTGCATTATACCTCAATCTTGTTAATTTTTGTGTGAATATTTATGAATCGAGCTTAATAATGTTATTTATATGTGTTGGAGTCAAATTGAAGTGATTTAGAAAGTTTTCATCCAAAGTGAAGTAAAACCAGAAGAATATGAAGGAAGTTTAAGTTTGGTGCCTAGGTCCCGGACAGCGAAGTGAGGTTCACGTTGCCAGACCGGGACCAGAGTAGAAGAAACCAAAAGTCCTAGACAGTGAAAGCGAGGTTAACTTTGCCAGACTGGGACCGGAGCAGAAAATATCAGCTTTTCCCATCCGAATTAGGAGAAGCCCAATTCTCCCCAACAAACCCTAGCCGCTATAAATACATAAAAAAAAGTGCGTTTAAGGGAAAGACACTACTTTGGAAGGAGATAGGACTTTAGGGACATTATTTTGGAGGCAAGAACATCACGTGGAAAAACGTTTGGAGGAGAAAATCATCGAGTTCTTCATTCCTTCATATTTTCTTTTTAATTTGTTTATGAAAAATACTTGGAAAATTATTGCTACGAACATGAGTAGATAAGCACTCTAGTTTGTAGGGTTGTGGTTGACATGATTATTGAAGTTTATTAATTACATCTTCGTTAATTAAGATTATCATGTTGTGGTTGTTTCTTTGTTTTAAGTTTTAACTTGTGAATTGTTGTAGATACCAGTTCACCCTACTATCTATGCTATTCTTGGAAGGCGAGTTTAGATTAGAATATAATTAAAGAGAGCTTTTTTCTGAACCTGTGGCTCGGATAATGATTTCGCGGTTAGGATAGGAATATACCTAACAGTCTTGCTTAGTGAAGTACCATATTATATTCGTTCATGATAGAATCAATACCCTAGGAATATAGAAT
Source organism: Nicotiana knightiana (assembly GCA_005239525.1). Classification (NCBI taxonomy): domain Eukaryota; kingdom Viridiplantae; phylum Streptophyta; class Magnoliopsida; order Solanales; family Solanaceae; genus Nicotiana; species Nicotiana knightiana. The sequence goes on along the minus strand of ML377216.1, from coordinate 12,969 downwards.
TGATATATTGTGGATAGGCGAGCATTGTGGGATAATGCTATTCATATAAATGATCCGGTCAACTAAAAACCATTGATAATTTAGATTAATAAGTGTGGTTATTGAACTTAATAGGATTGATAAACCGACCACGATCATGGAATCTTCATCTCCTCTGAGTAAAATCCAAAAAACACACGTTTGCATCCTTGATAAATTAGGGAATTACTAGTTCAACTTCTGCAAAAGTATTTTAGTTTAAAAACAACATTTTTGATTATCTTGGACAGTTAATTGGTTTTAGTTAGCTTAGCTAATGATTAATCTAAGTCTCTATGGGTTCGACATCCGACTTTCGAGTCACTTTATTACTTGACGGCCACGTATACTTGCGTGTACTTTGGGAACCAACCATAAGAACTTTATTTGAACCACGTATTACCAATCATTATCGGCGACGTTGCTTATATAACTCTAAAACTATTATTTTGCCGTTGAGGATAGGGGACCCACGAATCAAATTTATTCAAGTCTTTGGGTCATTACTTTTGTCCGAGATAAACATGAAGAGAAAGCTGTTTGGATTTGTGAGATTCTTTTATGCGAGTAGAAACCAAATGTCATGGCCCAAAATTCCCACCGTCAGGACCGTGATGGCGCCTAACACCACACTTGCCAGGAAAGACAACATTAGAGGTTATTTAGCCAATTATTTTCCATTTTTAGTGATTATCAGTAAAAAAACAAAATAAAGCGTAATAAACGTGAAGCTATATATAGATATCAACTTTATTTACATGCTATTTCTACCCAAAATCCGGAGTCACAATTCGTGAACATACTAAGATTTTCTACAAACATTTGTTTGAAAGAAATTTCAACTGTTTGTGAAGTAATGTAAAACAGTAAGTATAGAAGCGTAGAAGGGAATGCCAGGGTCTGCGGGCGCTAGCAGGACTACCTTGGGTCTCCTAACTATATATTCTGCAGCCAACCTCTCGATCAGCCACTACCTGCTCCAAAATCTGCACAGGAAGTGCATAGTGCAGTATCAATACAACTGACCCCATGTACTGGTAAGTGCCGAGCCTAACCTCGACGAAAGAATGACGAGGATACGGCGGGACACTCACAATATAAGCTGCATACAATGAATAATAAGACAGAAAAGAAGAATAACGTAAAAGTAGTAACTTTCAAGGAATAAATACAGAACCCTACGTGTTACATCAGTATTCATCTATAACCAATCTTTAAGTGAAATGCAAAACTAACAGAAAACTTACACAGTCGAAGAAAGAACATAAACACATAAACTGTTGCAGCGCGCAACCCGATCCCACCACACATATCACAAACCTCCCTTATTTCTTCTTAATATCTTAAAAACGAAATATAGATAAAACGTTGTGGTGTGCAACCCGATCCCACCATATCATAATAAACACGATCATGGTTCACTCTTATATCACCACATTCCACCCTTATTACATCTGTTGTGGCGTGCAACCCGATCCTACCGTATAATAGCAATTTACCCTTATTCCTCCTCAATATTTCACCCTTATTCCACCTGTTGCAGCGTGCGACCCGATCCCACCATATTCATAACAATTACACACGAAGTATAGAAATTTCACAAATTAACACAAGACCCTTCTCAATACTTAAACTTCAAAACATGGCAAATGAAAATCTTGTACTCAATGATACTTTACACAAGTAATACTACCTAGCGAGACCAAACCAGAATTTCACAAAAATACCGATAAAAATAGCTTAAGCAAGTAATGGGGAACAATGAATCTACGGGATAACAAATATCTTAAACAAGGGGAACACAATATCTAACAAGTAGCAATTAGGCACGAAATTACAAGTAGGCATGTAACAATTAAAGCAGGGAAGAAACAATATAAAGAGAACGGAAAGAAACAGGCAAAACAGATAAATTGGAGGTGCATAAGTACTCGTCACCTCACATATACGCCACTCACTTGATTCTTCATATATCAATTAAGGCAAGGATTCCTGATCCCTCAAGTCAAGGTTCAACACTTACCTCGATCCACATGCCACTCACTGCTCAATTACCGCTTTTCCTCTAGATTCCATCTCCAACCCACTCGTACCTAGCCATAATTAAATTAATAACATCAAATATCACTAAAGAAATCAATTACAATTCATAAATTTAGGTTTCCCAAACTTTCCCCCCAAAAGTCAAAAATCGACCGCGGTCCCGCTTGGTCAAAACTCAAGGTTCGAACCAAAAATTATTCACCGATTCACCTCCGAGCCTGAATATGCAATTAGTTTTGAAATTCGACTCCATATTGAGGTCTATATCCCAATTTCCCAAAAATCCCTAATTCTACCCAAACCCCTAATTTCTACCATGGAAATCCTAGATTTTAGGTTAAAAATTCATGATATGCAATGGGTAATTGAAAAGAAATGGTTTAGAATCACTTACCAATACTTTGGGGAAGAAATTGGCTTGGAAGAATCACCTCTAGGTCGTTTGGATTTTCAAAATTTGAAGGAATGTCTTAAGTCCCGTAATGGGACTGTTTAATAGCTGGGCGACAGTGTTCATCGCGTTCGCGAGGACACTGTCGCATTCGCGAAGAGATGCTTCCTAAAGACTTATGCGATCATGAGTCCCTCATCGCGTTCATTAAGGATACACACCCTGGCCTGCGCGTTCGAGCCCTTGCCCGTTTTCGCGATTAAGAGACGACTGACCCTTCCCCTAGGTCCCTATCACTACACGTTCCCGTTGAGCTGGTTGCATTCGCAATGGGTGAAGCCTTCATCGCTCCGCGTTCGTGACCTAGCCTTCACGTTCGCGAAGGGGAAAAATCCAGCCAGCGCAGTTTATACTTCGCGTTCGCGAGAGTGCCTTCACGAACGCGAAGAAGGAAACCAGAAGGCACTAAAAATGCACAAAACCAGTTTTTCTCTAAGTCCAAAACATCCTTTAACCTATCCAAAACTTACCCGAGCCCTCGGGGCTCCAAACCAAACATGCACACAAGTCCTAAACATCATACGAACTTGCTCGCACGATCAAATCGCCAATTTAACACCTAAAACTACAAATTTAATACCAAATCGATTGAAATTTTCAAGAAAGCTTTAAAACCTCTATTTTCACAATCGGACGTGTGAATCACGTCAAACTGACTCCGTTTCTTACTAAACTTCACAGACAAGTCATAAATATTATATTAAACCTATACCGGACTCCGAAACCAAAACACGGGCCCGGTATTAACAATGCCAAACATCAATAAAATTCTTAAAACCATTAAATTTTCAGACTTTTAATTTTCAAGCTAAGGACCTCGGAATTCGATTCCGGGCATACGCCCAGGTCCCATACTTCAATACGGACCCACCGGGACCGTCAAAACACATGTCTGGGTCCGTTTACTGAAAACGTTGACCGAAGTCTACCCAAATTAAATTTTAAAGGCAAAAATTCTTATTTTTATCAACTTTCAACATAAAAGCTTTTAGGAAACACGCCCGGACTGCACACACAAATCGAGGAGGGTAAAAATGATATTTTTATGGCTTAAGAGCACATAATCGAATTCTAAAACATAAGATGGCCTTTTGGGTCATCACACCAAAGATGCTATCAAATATTTTGACAAATTCTATATCCATAGTACTCAAATTATATCACGATCCAGTTTCCCACTATAGGCCATGAAGCCGCCAACATGGGTTTACCTTGTTCACAGGTCGACCCCATGGAAGCAAGAAAAGGCGATCTTGTGCTATACTCCGGTGATCTCTTTACTACCGAGAAATGCAAAATCCGATCGTGTCCCATATAACATTCCGTTAATCGAAAGGGAAAGCCTACTTATCTATTAGCTCCTCTCGTAGATCAGTGCAGTTTCACGAAGCGTCTAAGCACAGTTCGCGTTGATGAATCAAGAGGGTTGCTGCCACTCCTTAATAAGGTTATCTGTTGTATCACTTCTCGCATTTTGTCCCACGCTTCATACCTCCTCTTTCTTCTTAAGGTAAGATAAAGGGACAGGCATGGTGGGATAGGAGCATCCAGTCGGCAATCATTTTGGCTTGACCAAGAAGTCTTATGTCCTCCGAGTCGCACAACATTTTGACCGAAAGAATTTCTATTTTCCTCTATCTCCTGCTAAAAAAGAATGTATGCATCAAAATTTGATGTCTCACTGGTTTAGATACGACAAGATAATCATCAAAAGTTCGAGAATCTCAACTTGAATACCTCACTGCACCGGTACCAGTTATGAGCCACATTCAGCGAAGAGTTTCCGGTCTTTGTCCCTTAGTGCATTATAAATTGCACGGAAAATGAAAAAGAAAAAAACTTGAATTCTATAGGTTTAGCTAAGACGATTTTGGAAATTAGAAACTTATTCCTTTTTTGTTTGGTGCGAGCTCAACTTAAGATATACATTTCCCGAGAAGAGCTGTTTGGGTGCTTAAGCCTACTCTAATAAGGGCATTAGCGCATCCATTTTCTTGCTGGGGTGTAGCGGTTTGAAATTTGGAAAATATGGGGAGTCACATAACGAACATGGTGCGGAGATCGGAGGTGTTGAAATAAGGAGAATATTGAGATGTTGGAAGATTTTATAATGAACTTTCCATGATGCAACCGAGTTGCCATATTGATACAGCACAGCTACTTGAACAGTGAAGAAGCAGCTACCAAGTAGAGAAGAAAGAGAAAGAGTGAATGCAGTCTGAGTTCTAGTATTAAGCAAGACAGAAGTATGGCTTTCAAGCAGGTAGTGAGTCCTAAGTCATAGGGGAGCAGGTCGAAAGGGTTCTATCCTATGGTGATCCGTTGGGCCTTAAGAACAATAGATGCCCTTTCCAAGGTTTAAGCCTTAGTAATCTCAATTTGCTGCTGTTAATCCTTAGCAAACTTGTAAGCAGAGGGGATCCTTCCCGTGTAGCCGGCCATAACCGTGTGGGGAGCCAGGACTTGTTTGGAACTATTGGAATGAGTCAGTTACCATTCGATTCTACCGGGAGATATTACAATGAATGCTGATATGGAACGAATGCGGAAATAGAGCCCCTACCTTCCTATATCACATCGTTAGCTTTGGTGGGAGGAATGAAAATCTTATCCTATATGAAGGCCTATATACAAAAAAAGCACTTTGCCTAGAACCCCAAAATCTTATCAGTGGCTACTACTGTTTTACCGTTCTGTTTGTATCCAATAATGAGTTCTCGCTGACCACGTCCTATGGGGGATCAATCAAAAGAAATAAGCCCGGTTTGAAGAGGCTCATATACGGAACGATGCGAAATAATACCCGAGGCAGGAGATTTAATTAATCAAAATTCAGAAGCTGAAATTTAGCCTCTNTTGACCTTGTTGATTGAGAATCCTATCAGTGGCTACTGCTGTTTTACCGGTCTGTCTGTCCCCAATAATGAATTCTCGCTGACCACGTCCTATGGGGGATCAATCAATAGCAATAAGCCCGGTTTGAAGAGGCTCATATACGGAACGGCGCGAAATAATACCCGGGGCGGGAGATTCAATTAATCGAAATTCAGAAGCTGAAATTTAACCTCCAGTGACAATCCCCTTTATTGTGTCGAAACCGGTCTTAACCGCTCATTTGAGAGAGTAAATAGAATAGTGTCGGGGATTGAATATAGGACAATAGTTGAACTGAATCGGGTTCTCGAGGCACTCTTTCTCTTATAGCAGAATTCCCCTTCACTTGCCAAACCTTCTTCTTCCTGGTCCTATCTCGCACCCTAAGAGAGTGCAAATGGAAAGTTGAATGGTCTGGTTAAATTTAGTAGCCCAAATACGCCCCTTTAACACGTAATTATGCTTTAGCTACTAAGCTTCGAAGAAACCCATATGCTTACTTCAAAGTAGGAGTCAGTGAGACTAAGGCAGATTGGGAGTCTGTTGACTTAAGACTCCCAGCATAATAATGCTGCAGGGACACTCCAGTCTACCGCTTTTGACCACTCGGCCACTCTCCCCTTCTCGGGCCGAGGCGTTTAGGCATTAAACTTAGACTAGTCTTTCTCCAATAGGCTAGCTGCCTATTGTAAGAGTTCCTGACCTGAAAGGACACCAGCAAGCTGCTACTGAATGTGAATAAACTCAAGGAGATGGAATCAACTCAATAAAATTAGGTTCTTTTTATGACTGTTGAAGTGAACAGTGGTAGATACCTCTATAATCGATCAATGGGAACCTCGAAGTTGTCTAGGGCAGGAGAAAACTCATATTAAGCATTGTCCCAGTATCATCTGGTACAAGCAGGAGGCACGATAGCGAAGATCAATCCATCTTAATCTACAAAAAGCATTTCCTTGGGCATGTAACCCAAAAATATAGAAAGACCGCTTGCTCGAAGAAAACTCTTTTAGAGCCTGGTACTAGCCAAGCCCTCTCGACTCGGCAACAAGAGGCGGACCGAAAACACAACAATGATTTGTTTTATGGACAATTATATTATTTCTAGTCCAAATGAGGTGGTGCCTAATGTCACCTGGAGCGAGTTGGTAGCGGGGCTGAGATCTGGTACAAAATACCCGACTTTAGAGCTTGATGTAGTCAAACTTGACCCTGTTTCAAGGTTGCTGCTAAGAAACATTTTCTGATGATGGTGAAGAGTATTCTCCCACAGTTTCTGTTGGCAGATCGGCTTCCGAAGTTTGAGTCTCAAGCTAGGGATCACCATTTCGTTTAGCAGAAGCTTCGATATGAAATAACAATCGTTATAGATAGACTTTGAGATGCTTGAATAACTACAACCTAGAATTTTCGTTAACTGGATCTCCTACCTCCACCGTTAATAAGTGGTGGCAAGACTTGAATCTTGGACGTTTGCCTGCTCTACTATGGTGAACTCGCAACTGCCTTTCAAACAGGACCTCAAGAGGCAAACCATGAAGTACCGCCTAGGCAGGGAGCGAGCTCCTACTTCATTAGATGTCTGATGAAAATGGGGGCTTCCAACTGAGATACATGAAGATAATAGAGGATTTGATGTCACAACCTGTGTCTAGCCTATGAAAGAGTATTCCCAAGTGCAACTGAGAAGATCAAATGAACCGACAAAGCAGGAAGTGACCAAGTGCAATTGACTATAGAACCCGACCTTTACCGTCGTTGCTAAAGCAAACAACCAAAGCTTTTCTATTGATTGTAGAGCTTACTTCCTAGCCCCAGTGGGAGTATTGACTAGCGTTATAGGTCGTTGGGTGGCCGGACTTTTTCCATCACGATTTTCTCTTCGAGAACACTCACCTCGTCGATTCTTCCCCTCGTTCTTTTTATCTTGGACATTGATATGTTCATGCAAAGCATAGGCGTCTGCTTATGCTGCTTCAATGGCACTTTTTCGCCTTCTCTTCGCTCTAGACAGGAGCGCTAGTGGACATGGGGAGGGAGCATGCGAAGCGTGTCATTCGTAATGGAAAGAAAGATAACACAACTTCGTGTGCTTCGCTCGATAAGACTAAAACCTTTGCTCGCACCACTAGAGTCATTTCCAGAATAAGAGTTCGACCGCTGCTTCCCCCCCCTTTTTTTGGGGGGGGGGGATCGAGTTCCTTGTTAACTGCCACCTATCGAACTCCGACCTCTTTTCATTTGTCAATAGGAGCCCTACTTCCATCTTTCCAACCTCATCACTTCAATTCAAGGGCAAACCCATTTCCTACTCACTGGGCTGAGGAATCACTCTGGATCTTCCTTTTTTTGCATAACGCGTGGGAATCTGCCGAATAGTTCGGGCCAAATCCTGAAGAAAAGCTCTTTTCTTTAGCTGGTGCGCAGGAGCACACTTTCGTTTTCCCCTTTACACGGGGCTTTCATGAATAGGGATTTCCCGCCAGCAGTCTTCTCTTCCTATCACTTCACTTCGTTCTTAAGAGAATCCCCCACCCGAACCATTCTTAAGACCACCGAGCTCTCTCGAATGAATTCGAATCTTTATGCTTTCGAGCTACACCAGGGGAATTTCACTGTGTATACCCATTTACATTTAGATCCCATAGTCTTCTTTCCAGGAGGTAAATCAACAATCTCGTATGTCTCATTCTTCTCAAGTGCACTCATCTCCTCTATCATCGCCCTCTTACAGTGAGGGACACACAAGGCTTCACTTGTAGTCTTTGGTATGGATACTGCATTAAAAGCATAGCTAAAAAAATGCCAGTCACTATCTAAATGACTAAACAAATACCAGCTAACGAACCGAACCCCCACCAATAACTAAGATTGCTCGGAGTTGGATAACACCGAAATAACCTAATTCAGCTCCACGTAAGATAGCAAAAGTACGGTTTAGCAATCGAAATGATATATTTGCTCACACTCCAGGCGATAGGAGGCTCAAGTGGTTCATCCGCTTATTAAAGGGATATTCTAAGATGAAAGTACGATATTCATCTGCAGGTTTAATTATTTGGTGGGATCTACAGATGTAGTGGCTGGTGAACCGCTTCATCTTCTTCCACGAAGATTTAGGCAAAACCGAGCTTGAATGGAACTGAAAAATATTTGGAAAATGGATGATCCAACTACAAAAAAAGTACAAACATAAATATAAAAAATACCGCACGGAGCGCCCGCTCTAAAAATCTTCCCTGATCTCCCCTACGCCTAGGACGTTGTCTGGGCCAAGATCCATAGTTAGTTGTTTTTTCCATTTGGTTGTTTCTTCTTCGTTGTTGATACCGGAAAGAACCAACCCCTCCTTCCGACTAAGTTATAAATACCAACTCTAAATAGCTTTAGCATTTCTTTAGTTGAAAAGGATTTTGCTTGCCCCTTTCTATCTTATTAGTCTTCTTCCCCGTGCATTAGCTCCCCCCCATCGTAGATGGTTCAGCCAAGCTCAGTGCCACGAAATGATTGAGAACTATGATGGGGTCGAAATGAATTTTGTTCTTTGTATTTAATAAGTAATTCATGACTGAATAACTCAAGGAAGGGCGGACTGCCCTGGGCCGGGTCTTTCCCTGTTGTTCCATTCCCGCTACGAGAAAGACGCACGGAAGAAGTATTCCCAACACGCGGAGGATTCCACCATCGTGTAGCTCTGCGGATAATTCGAATACCGGAACATCCTTCCATCCCTCATTCAGTCTGATATACCGGCTCTAAGACTGACATCAAAGTTTCCTTCCGAGCATTTTGGATATGGAATCTGTATTGATGGAAAGGTTCTCCCTCCCCCGGGAAACCTCTCTTCTTATAGAATTCATAGAGTGGAGTTTCCATTTAAGGTTGGATTCCCCAGATCTAATCGGCGGAAAGAAGCACTGACTTATACTTTAATGGAGATGGGGCCTACAGGGCAATCAGATAGCAGATTCTCCTTTACTGTCTTCAATGTCTTGACTTTAGGAATTCACTCCTAAAGAAGTCCCTAAAAACGTTGCCAATATCGACAACATCTACTGTTCAAGCTCTTATTTTGGTTCCCGCAAAAGAAATTTTTGCATTCTCAACTGGATGGATGAGAAACATCAAATCGTGAGGCTTTCCCAGGGGATGTTTTCTATTTACATTCCCGTCTCTTAGAAAGAACGGCTAAACGATCAGACCAGACATGCACAGGTAGCTTGACCGCCTTACCTGTCATTGAAACACAAGCTGGAGACATATCGACCTATATTCCTACCAATGTGATCCCCATTACTGGTGGACAAATCTGTTTAGAACTACACTTAGGAAATTGTCTAGTCCAAGAGCCATAGTTAGTTGATGTTTCCATTTGTTTGTTCCTTCCTTGTTGTTGAATCACTTGAGCCCTGGGTGGTCGTAGATCAGCCCTCAACTCTTCTCTTGAAATTATCGAACATGATGACTTATCGGTGCCAACCAACCTCTGGTTTCGGCCTACGTGTGCCAACTCCAACAAGGAAACTACTACCGCTTGGGCCTAAGCTCTTGGACCGGCAGGAAGAAGAAGCGCACCCAAATCCCCCTTCCTACTACCCGTTCAGAAGGTGACCTAGTTCATGTAGTCAAGCAGCAACGACCTCTTTCTCTTCGGGAGCTTTTGTAATGGCTATAAAGAAGGGGTATTTCACCTCGTGAAAGGCTATTGGGATCAATCCCTTAAACTAGGAAAGGTTTTTGATCGAAGCTCTCGAACCTGTTCCTAAGTCACTTTAGGATTCAGTTTTCGATCCGGTTGATGTTCCGATATCCCGAATCGAGATAGCGCTAAACTAATCACGCCGCTAAGATGTCTAGCGGATTCCGGGGCCTTGACAAATGGCCGACCACCTTTTACATTAGAAGAGCAAAAGGCCCAAGGCATAGCAGGATGAACCATATCATAGGTCAAGGACAGAATGAAGAACCTATGTTTTTCTTCCTCCTCCGTTCTCTACTAAGATTGTTATCTCATTCTTTATTCTATTCTATTTTTGAAAGAAAAAAAAGAAGGGTGACTCAACTTCTCAGCTAGAGTTGGTGGTGGGACCTGTTGGCATAATGCACGCTGGAACGTGAGAATTCGAGGTCTCATGAACTACTACTAAAAACCTACTTTGTTTTTGTTTTGTTTATGGACAAACCATATCCAGTCAGGCCTATGGTTGGATCTTTCTAGATCTACAGGCCAGCCGGCGAACAAAAAGATGAACCCTACATCAAATAGCATGGGTGTTTTGTATTATATCGAACCCCCTCACATAGTAGCGATCCAACGAAAGATTTTGATTCCAGTGGGGACATCTATGATCATGGTAGCTGTGGTGAAGTAGGCACGAATATCAACATCTAAGCCCACAGTAAACATATCATGATTCTTGGTCAGAGCAAGCCGCCCTATTCTATTACCAAACATAATTGGGAGAAGATTGTTGGTTGATTTCCCAATGCACACGCAAGTGTACGTGGTCGACAAGTAATACAGGATTTTAAGTCCAGATATCGTACCCACAAGTACTTGTGTAAACTACTTGCTAAATCACTCTAATAGTTATTTAACCAAGCCAATATAAAATCAAGGATATACTATTTTATACTAAAATTCTATGAAATAACTAATTATCAAGTGACAAGAATTATTGTGATGTATTCAGTAGAGACAAATATTCCAGGGTTGTGATCTATTCACCACTCATATTGCATTCTAATTAACTTTTCCTTTCATATAATTCACTCATGGTTGCTAATTAATCGATAAATGCTCTCATAGCCTTCTCCCGAAGCACTCCTCACCTATTCTCAATAGATTAACGCCTATATTCCTATGGAATTAATCTATTAGAACGCACTAAGATTACGATGTTTAATTAAGCACGGTGACTAGGTATATTCCTATCCTAACCACAAATCCGCTCCCCTGAAGGGTTAAGATCG